>JAECUM010031761.1:0-42773 GCA_016617855.1 Megalonaias nervosa
TCTGTCTTGTCCTATTGTTTGTTTTTCTACAGTAAATGTCTGTCCCGAAATACCACTTCTTCTGCCACCCAAAATACCTTCTCAACATAAATACATGGGTTTTTAATAAAGGTCATTATGTAATGCAACAAAAATTAACCAGTGCGTTAAAAATCTTATGTAAAATGAGAGGTGGTGTGAAAAACAAGCCCTATTTTAAGTCAGGTTTTACTCTGTACTAGGGTTCAGAGAGAATAAGGAAAATATATAGGAAGGAATAAACATAGTGATTTCATAAAGATTTGTATAAAATATTGAGATGGCTGGGAGACCTGCTATCATCATATGTTGTCATCTACCTAACAGCCTTTCCTTTGCAAGAAATTACCAGTTTGCTTGGGTCCATCCCTCATTCTTGTACACTTCTTGACTGAGATGAAACATTAGAATTTAACTCTGTGAATTTGACAACTACACAAGTGATGCAGGTCAGTTGCTTATGATAAAGGAAGTATTTAGGGATATGAAGATTCTTATTTCAATAAGTACATGTAGTTAACTATAGGAACTTATATTTCCACAGATCAAGTTTGACAAATATAAAAAAGCTCCATGTCCTACCTTTTGTTCTGACAATTTCTCCTATGTGATAAGAAAAGACACTCTCTGAACTGAGGCCCAAATTTGTGACAGGATCAATCCGTAATACATATTCCTGAAAATATGAAAAGTAACAAATTGTTCACATACTGTGAATTCCTGCATTTGTGAGTATAGGATTTTGTGGGGTTTTTTTTGGGGGGGAAGACATTTTAGTTCAAACGTGAGTATAGGATTTTGTGGGTTTTTTTTGGGGGGGGAAGACATTTTAGTTCAAACATTAATTTGTGAACTGTGAATACTGTCCTTTTGTTTTCACATACTGACTAATATTTGTTAGACCTTTAAATTTGTGGCTTGTGGCACCCTAAAAATACTCAGTACCCAATGAATAAAACTGAATTCAGACATTTATTTACCAGAAATGTATGCAATTCATCTGAAATCACTAACAAATTTCATGGTGTACAGGCACAAAATAGGCCACTTTTATCATTTACATAACATCAGACCAAATAGGAGAGGGCTGTAATAATGGTAGATGTTCTGAGAATGTGCAAGGTATCTACAGTGGTACATGTTGAAAGAGAACATAAAATAGACCTAGTGATACCTGTTGAAAAGACCACATACAATGGACCACACACAAAGGACCACATAAGGGGCATACAGCAACATCTGATGAAAGAGTCCACACAAGAAAACTTACAAGGCACAAGACAAAATACAGAGGATCAAAAATGAACCGTCAGTGATACTTATTGACAGTAAGCACACAAGGGACCAGAGAACACACAAAGGACAAGAAAACACCAGGGATAAAGGAAGATACAAAGGACAAGAGAACACACAAGAAACAAAGGAAGATAAAAGGGACAAGATAACACAAGGAAGAAGAGAACACACAAAAGACATCAGAACACACAAAGAACAAGAGAACACACAAAAGACATGAGAACTCACAAGGGGCAAGAGAAGATACAAAGGACAAGAGAACACACAAGGACCAAAGGAGGATAAAACAGACAAGATAACACACAAGAGACAAAGGAAAATGAAAGGGACAAGATAACACACAAGAGACAAAGGAAGATGAAAGGGACAAGATAACACACAAGAGACAAAGGAAGATGAAAGGGACAAGATAACACACAAGAGACAAAGGAAGATGAAAGGGACAAGATAACACACAAGAGACAAAGGAAGATGAAAGGGACAAGATAACACACAAGAGACAAAGGAAGATGAAAGGGACAAGATAACACACAAGAGACAAAGGAAGATGAAAGGGACAAGATAACACACAAGAGACAAAGGAAGATGAAAGGGACAAGATAACACACAAGAGACAAAGGAAGATGAAAGGGACAAGATAACACACAAGAGACAAAGGAAGATGAAAGGGACAAGATAACACACAAGAGACAAAGGAAGATGAAAGGGACAAGATAACACACAAGAGACAAAGGAAGATGAAAGGGACAAGATAACACACAAGAGACAAGACAGCACTCAAGGAATAAGGGAAGAAAAAATGGACAATATAACACACAATGGATAACAAAACATACAATGTAAACATAAAACACAGTGAACATGAAAACACACAAGGGACAAGAGAAGATAAAAGGAATGTAGTCTTTTGGTCAGATGTCATTTATACACAGCTTAACATGTAAGTGAAATTAAAAAAAGTATTAATAACTGTTGTTCTCAATAAGCAGGTGACCTTCACATAGTGTTGGTGTCCAATAAAGTAGATGTCATTGTACTACCATAGTATAAGGAATGATTACAACATTTGGTTATTACTTCCTATAATTTAGTGTTGGTTATTCTAAGACAGTGTTTTCTTACTTTACTGTCTAGGGGACACAGAAGGTAGTACTCCATATCCCCTATATCCCCTCATTATTAGATACCTTAGTATATGACTTCACCTGTAACACTATATTTTGTGGTTCCCATGAACAGCATTATAAACTGGGAAAACCAGATTAGCTCAGAGGTGATACTACAGTTGTAGAGTCCTAGGTTGTTGATCAACAGTTCCAGCACCTATAAGGTCATGTGGTTGTCCAGCCAATGTCAATGGTTGTCTCCAGTTTTCTATAAACCAAAGACCAACCACTACAAACACCTAAGCTTTTGAGCTGCATCTCCATTATAATGCGCCTTGCTGTAATGTGAGTCTGGATATAATGTGGTACTACAATGACCCTCATGACCAAAATCATACTAATGCATAAGGATAAGGGCTGAAAGAAAACAAGGGAAATCTTAGCCTTATATCTTCATTTCCCTTTGCAAAACACAATTACTTACGAAATTCTGATAGTGCATGCTAAAACACAGCTCTTTATTATGATATTCTCAATGTATAGCAATTCCATATATATCACTGTTCTCAGTAAAATGTGGTTTGGTACATAACATGATTGGTGTTAATGGAAGCAAACTACTACACTATAATGAGGGACAGCTGCATTTTACTGTAGACTTAACATGAATAAATAATAAGATTACAGTCTTGGAGTTTCAACTTTGCAGCTGGGGTGGGTGGTTGGGGCATCAGTATGGTAATGGGACAATGGAATCTAATTCAAGGCTCCAAAATTGGATTTAACTGCAGATGAATACCACTGTGATGTAAACTGTTCAGTCACACTTATTGTACAGGGTCAGTATAGGTTAAATACACATGTGGAAGGTACCAGTAACTGCCACTCAAAGATATATGGAACATATGATGGTTAAATGTCAGCCAGTTTGGAATACATAGGAAAAAATGTCTATTTCACTCACCTTGAATATTTTTCTGTTGATATTGTCTAAAATATCCCACTTTGTTTTGCCACTGACAGATAGTGACCCAATTAGCACCTCTGGAGGTTTCTGAGTGAAAAAAAAAGATTCATTCAGCAAAGGGAATGTTAAAGTATCAGATGTCATTAATCATCTGTCTTCAGAGAACTGCAATTATACTGCTGGCTGGAATGACACTTCCGCTTTTAACTTAATTATTTAACTTGTCACCTGAGAAAGCATTAATTTATTTTACTTTACTGTAATCCACACAATCTGCTGTCTGGAAATATCTGATATATTATTTTGCTTCCTTGACTGAACCCTCTGCTTATAAATAAAATATCTGATATATTATTTTGCTTCCTTGACTGAACCCTCTGCTTATAAATAAAATCACATAATCATGCACTGCAGAGCTAGCACTCAATATTTTCACTTGTTACTCCTTTCTACATTTAATAAACCAGAACAAGTGTACAATGAAAGAGTCCCAATGACCATGACCTTTGGCCAAAGTATGCAGTCTTTAACCTAATTTATTGTGCATAAAACATTATTTTTTGCTGTTAGACTCACCATAACCTTAACCTTTGGAACCCAAATCTATATTTTTTATGAACATACTCATAACAAAAATTATTGTGCTAAACCAATTTTTCTTCTGAGTGGCAATGACCTTGACCCTTTACCACCAAATCAATAGGCCTCTTGCTTAATTGCAACCACTCCACAAACTTTGGTCAATATATGTAGTCTAGAAGTAAAGTTATTATGCAAAACCCAATTTTCTTCTTTCAGTCACATTGACCCTGATCGTTGACCTCTTGATCACTAGGCTCTTCTTACTGAGGTGTTAGTCATCCACATACTTTGATGAAAGTACATGGTCATGAACTGAAACATTTGTGCAGAAACCATTTTTCGTTTTTTCAGCTGGTGATCTTGACCTTTTCACCACAAAATTCCTAAGTGTCTTATTTACCCCAAATGAAAGCCATTCACAACGTTCAGTCCAGGTCTGTAATGCAGACCTAATGTGATTGTACAGAATCCATTTTTCTTCTTGCAGTCAGTGGCACTCACCTAAGATATTTCAACCCCCAAATTGATAGGCTTTTTCAGTATTCCAAGTGCAAGCCAACCACAAAGTTTGATCAAAATTTGTGATGTACAACTATTGTTATTGTGGGTAAATAATTGTTCATTTTTCAGTCAATGGCCTTGACCTTTGATCTTGACCCCAGTAACCGATAAGATTCTTACTTACTCTGAATGCAAGCTATTAAAAAGTGTGGAAATGGTTGATGGTGCAGAACTCTAGTTATTGAGCAGAAATGATAAAGGGAATAGACAAGTGGATGTGCATATGGCCAATGCAAGATGACAATCTCTGCCTTATGGCAGGCATATCAAAATGTATTCTGAGCACTGGCTGAGAAACTCTAATCTTGACTCCACAAGTTTAATATAAACAGAATACTGATGGTAACAAATCTGCATAATAAATGTGTTATATCTGAAATAGTGTTTTTTGTTTTTCATAATATAAGAGTTTACCTTAGTCCTGATTGGGTCAGGATTTGAACCTAGGTATACTGTAATTGTAACCCTCCTTCCTTCTCTGTCATTACTCTCATGCAGCAGCAAATCTGAAATGGGAAAAATAGTTAAGTCTGATTGATGCTTTTCCCAGAAAGACTAACACAATGTAAGGAATTTTATTGTCAATGATAAAGAAAATATGCATTTGTTGAAGTGGAAAGATACATACAATAGTCTCCCTTCCATAAAGCCCCATTCTCAAGGGTTTTATCACCATGATTAGATTCTACATTATTAACATTTTATCTCCCTTTCATCTTTCTCTCAGGGGTGACCTCACAAGACTAATGACTACTGCAACAATGTGCTGCTTTGCACTAACATTATTTCCCATATCATGAAGAATTCAGACTTATATTGACTGGTTTCACTGTACTGAATTGCATAAATACTGTTTCTCATATTGTAAGAATACAGACCGTTACGTTGAATGGTTTCACCATTTCATCACAATAACATTATTTCCCATATTATAAAAATACAGATGGTTATGTTGATTAACTGCAATCTCTTTCTTACCGAGACTTGTTTGCTCTGTTAAGCTGACAGTGCGCTCAAGAGAATCACTGCTAGACCGACTATGTTGCACCAAAGAATTCTGTGAAGTGTTTAATCCTTTGCTACAGATCAGTTTCTGAAGACGATCATTGTCTGCTTTCAAGGCACCCATTTCAGTCTGAAACAAAAAAAAAAACCATTACTAAATGTTACTAAAATATAAAACTTTAATGACAATTAAGACAAATAATATTGGTAGGAAGAAAAAATGGCAACTGAAGCTAAAAGACCTCATTTTATGACAATCATTTTATGTAAGTTTACATGAAGTACTAATTTTTTTTCCCATCACTGGTTCTTTTGTTAGTTTGCCTTTTGTTTCAGGGGAAGTGACACTGAGACAGGATAGAAATGACACACAGAGACAATGAGTTAGGAATAGCAATATTACACAACAGGGGAAAATAGATGGATCTGAGAGAAAACCCATATGAGAGTAGAAATAGCATAGTGATATCTGCTGAATGTTACATGTAATGGTAACTGGATAATTAAGAGTTATGGTCCCTGTTGATCATAATCAACAGTAATATCTTCAGCAAGGTGCCGAAGTTGTAATGCTAATTGGATAATTAGAGTTATGATCAGTGTTGATCATACTCAGTAATATTCTCAACAAAGTGCCCAAGTTGTAATGCTAATTGGATAATTAGAGTTATGATCAGTGTTGATCATACTCAGTAATATTCTCAACAAAGTGCTGAAGTTGTAATGCTAATTGGATGACTCGAGTTATAATCAGTGTCATAATTAACAGTACTATCCTCAACAAGGTGCCCAAGTTGTAATGCTAATTGGATAATTAGAGTTAAGATCAGTGTCATAGTCAACAGCAATATCCTCTGCAAAGGGACCAAGTTGTATGCTTTCCTGATCAGTTGCAATTAGTATTTGAACATGTGCATTGCTCTGCCAGAAATCATTCAGGCATGCCAAAACCTACATCCAAAGCTCACATAATCTAACTACATAAGTATTTATTAAATAAATTTCATCCACGTGTTAAAACTGTCCAAAGACCTTATATTTATGGGATAATAAAAAAGAATAGTAATGTAATCATGATAAAAGGTCACAACCATTCTCTTTTACCTTACCCAAATGCAAAGCCTAAACAGAGGTTTGAATGGATAAGGGTTGGGCCCAACTGTAACAGCTACCCAAGCCACCCTAATTCAGACTACTATCAGGGCAGGATAAAGTTAAAAGAGCTGTTACTGATAGAAAAAATCACAGGAAAATGTTTGTGGAAATTATAGCTCGAGCAATGTGATAGAGTAAATTTGTATTCCACACCATTTTGCCCTCATACATTTCTTTATAATTTCAAAACTTTTTTGCCAAAATATTCCTTTCTTTGCTTGAAATATTCCATTCTTTGCTTGAAACATTCTATTCTTTACTCAGAATATTCCTTTCATAACTTGAAATATCACTTCATTATTTGAAATATTCCATTCTGTATTTCAAATGTTCCATTCTTTACTCAAAATATTCTATTCTAAGCTCGAAATATTTTCTTTCTTAACTTGAAATATCGCTTCATTACTTAAAGTATTCCATTCAGTAGTTCAAATATTCCATTATTTACATGAAATATTCCATTCCTTACTCAAAGTATCCTATTCTATACCTGAAATATTCATTCTTGACTTGAAATATTCCATTCTTGACTTGAAATATTCCAATCTTTACTTGAAATCAAGCCTACTAAAATGTAAATCCAAGTGGTCTCAAGTCAGCCGTATTTACTGATTCAAATCCAATAAACATTTGCATATACATGGGATATAATAAGCTTTGAATATATTCACAACTTTCAATTAGATAATTAAATTAAGATTTTTATAGTCTGAAGCAAAAGATTTTGCTGAACTAGTGTGACAAAAATCCTAATTATTCTATCTGAGAAACCTCAAGCATCTTTTTACAACACAGTGTAAGGCTGATATATGACTGTTTACATGTGCTGAACAAATGAATAAAATATCAAATGTCACTTTTGTGAGTTTTGTCAAAAGATGGAAAATACAGTATATGAATCGGATGATCAAAATCATCAGAAAACTGGACAGGAGTGGTAACATGGTTAGCTAATTTGATGCATTATCACCTTGTTCCTGCATACTGAACTTTCTCATTACTGAAGATGCTCCAGTGGCCTAGTGGCTAGAGCATCCATTTCGGATGCAGGTGGTTGCTGGTTCAAACCCTGGCTGAGTCATACCAAAGACATATAAAAATGGTACACACAGCTGCCTTGCTAGGCGTTCAGCATTAAGAGGTTAGTGTTAGAACTAGTCGGCCTGGTGTCAGGATACTGTGACTGAGTGGGACATCATGCTACATGTCTGTGGCATGATGCTCCATTGCTAGACGTCACTATAAACTGCCACACTGCGGACGTTGTAGCGACATGACTGAAAAATTGTTAAAGCTATGTTAAAAATCCAAATCACACACACACACACACACACACACACACACACACACACACACACACACACACACACACACACGCACACACACACACACACACACACACACACAGACATTACTGAATCCATCCAAAATATTATGATATAATTCTATATTTAAAGTTTGATCTGAATCATATCAGAAATATGGCTTTCACAGGTGTAACAAGCCAAGTAGAATCAGATGCAAGATCGCCTAATTAGTATGCATGGTTTTTGCTCATTATTAAACTCGTATGAGATGTCCACGACATAAGCTTACATTCCAAGTTTCATCAAAATCAGATCAGAAATGTGGCTTATATAGTGGTAATAAGCTAAGTCAATTAGATGCATAATTACCTTATTAGTGAGCTTTTTCTCATTACTGAACTTGTTTCAAACCTTGATCTAAGCATATATTTCAACTTTGCTTAAGATCAGATTGAAAACAAACCTCCCCAAGTGGCAACAAGGTTAACTAATCAGATGTAAGATCACCTCATTATTATGCAAGAATCTCGCTCATTATCAAACTCTTTTGAAATGTTGATGATATTAAAGCCATGTTCCAAGTTTAATTAAAACTGGATCATAGATATGGACTCCAGAGTGGTAACAAGCAACTTTTGATGGATGGGCGCACCAGTCATGATGGATGACTAATACTGTACAATGGATCCACACCCATACTATAAGCCCACTAGGCATTATAGCCAGGTGAGCTATAAATTAATGGTGCTACTCTGAAGGGCCACAGTTTATATCCCTACTGCTTGCATGGTGGATTAGAAAAAACACAAGGAAAATATGATGTGAGACACTTATTTTGATCTGTTAGTTAGATGTAGAATAAATTAATACCACAGAGAAAGAATCTTCAAAAATATTGCTCCCTATGGTTACAATGGGGCCTCTAACCTAGTTATAGGTAGTTATCTTGACCTAGTTTTTGCATATCCATCAGGTTTGGCCTAGAATCTATTTACTTGCCAGCTACAATTTATCTAATATTCAAGAGCAGACAAGATTATGGCTTTTCTGCCAGCATTCTTTGCATTTTAAATTAAGAGGTTACTCATGTTCAATGTTGAATTTATTTCATTAAAAGATTTATGACCTCTAAATAACTCTTCTGGATTAGAAACCAAAGCTATCCTTTCCTCTGATTAGTGACACTCTACAGTCCTTTACTGACAGGAAATTAGTTCAATTTGATAACATGACCTATAAATTAACTGCTGGCCACTGTTGTGTTTGACTCTGGATATTTTACTGTATGAACTAAAAATGTTGTCTACATAGTAGATATTCACTATTTTTTTTTCAAGAGAAAAACTGATCAAATAAACTGATTATTACAAATCTGTATAATCTATGAACTTCCAAGCTAAATGACTATTTTATTTGGTGAACCAAAATATTAGTTATGGAAAATTTCTTTTAATTCAAATCCATATTAGTCGTCCTATTCAGCAAAATCTGGCACAATGTGTCAAGCTTAGCAATACAAGTTAGGTAAAACAAATGCAAACAATAGAAAACATGGATACAAATTTTGGAGGTTGTTATTCCTAGGTAAATCAAGAAAAGTGATCTAGCTATTAACTGGAGTCAAGTTTTTCCAACCATAAAAAAACAATTATCAAAAGAATCTGCAACTTATTCCTTGTTTCCACAGACTGAAATCCAAACTAGGCGATTTAAACCACAGACCTCAGTGGATACCCTCCCCTTCAGTTTACTCTGGCCAAATGTTTTTGGCACATTTACATCCTCAATGTATAAAACTGATTATCAATAGTCGCTGATGTTTGCAAACAGTTTATGGGTAAATGTTGACATAATGAAATTACCTCCATTTTCTGCTTTGTTTTAATAATGTTAATAATGAACTGCAGGCATAAGGGTAATGATTGTATATACAGACTTGGGCAGAATATTAATGCTTTCCATGAGTAATAGTCCTGATCTTATTACTGTGGCATGAAGTCTAGACCTGGTAAATAACACACACACACACACACACACACACACACACACACACACACACACACACACACACACACACACACACACACACATACACACACACACACACACACACAAAAGCCCACAATGCACACAGTAACCCTGACCTGCATAACAATATAGTAAAATTTAACTACGTAACTATGAAGCCAACTTATTCTACACATTATACTATTGTGGTTCAATATCAATGGAATAATAGTGAAACAGAGAACAATAGGGTTATAAAAAGTTTTCATTTAGCCACTTGCCCTACTGGGCAAACTTGGAACTTTTAATTTTCATGTAGCCCAATCTGATTAAAATCAGATCTCCGCCGTCCTACATGAAGATCTGATAGCAGCAACTTAGGGATCATGTTCTGTTGACCTATGTTATTACCATAATCTCTAATTTTCTTGGCAAATCAGATGAAGTCTTATATCTCTGCATTTGGGAGAATGAGCAGAGTGGCTGAAGAACATCAGTGTGTGATGATTTGATTCTCCTTCAGATTTCTGAAAGCTGCATCTCCATTGGCTAATTCGCAGGTCACAAAAACATGACCCCTAAGCAGTCGCTGTCAGATTTACATGTAGGACAGTGGAGATTTGATTTTAATCAGATTGCATTTAGCTACTTGGCCTACTGGGCAAAGTTTATACTTTTAAATTTCATTTAGCCAGTTGGCTTACTGTGCAAACTTGGAACTTATAACTTTCATGTAGCCACCTGAACTACTGGGCAAACTTTTCATTTAGCCACTTGGTCTACTTGGCAAAATTTGAACTTTTACTCATCCTTTACTTATGTATAATTTTGAAGACAGAAACTTGAACATCTGTGATTCTTTTTTTTGTCTGAATATTATTTATTCAAGAAAATATTTTAATGTATCATATATAACATAATCTATATGTGGATTCAGTAGAAAGCTGGAAGCTTGCTGAAAAATGTTTCCCTATTACAGCGTAAATTGAACATTGAATAACATTCCAACAATTTAATGTGATAAATCATATATAAATATAAAAGTATACTTGGTCATTTCTAGCACATGTAATTGTTTCAAAGATCATTTAATGGTAAAAAAGGATGGATTACACTTGTGTGGTTGTGACCTGTGTGTTAACTTAAAATCATTTTGATAATTTTATGAAGGTTTGTACTGCCATAAATATTTGTGTATTAATTTCATGGAATACACTGGACTGCCAGATAATAATGTCAATTGTAAGTCGGCTCAGTAATGTGAGGAAAACACAATGTCTCAAAGTTGCATAATTTTTAATTTTTATTTTTTGGTGTTCAGTTGTTTTTACCTCATAGCTACTAACCCAAGAGTACAAAAATACTGATTGCTTGTGACATAAATACTTATTTTCAGGAACAAATACTGATTTTTAAAACTTTAATGCATATGTATTTATTTATTCATTTTATGAAAAGGCACACTGTTCCATTCGAACGTCCATTCAGAATGTGCAAGGGTGTAGCACACACTCTGCCCAGGTTGTTTATAGCAGCCTTTTCCACACCTTGTTTTTTTTTCAATTGTTATTGATTCCAATGTACCATCTTTCATTGATGATCTGAATTCTATGTGCTTTTTTTAATGAACTGTTTTCGTTCAAGCACACAAGTAATCCTTCGCAATTTCACTGTCTGGAAAAAGTGTGGGAAATAAATCGCCAGCAACACCAGTTAAATGAAACAGGAAGATTCATTTCTAAAAGAAATTTAGTAAGCTAAACTTTGATCGAATTACATCAAGGTTCTCTCTGGTATTTATAAACGTTTTAAGTTCAGGCTGAGTTGTGGATGATGAATCAGCAAGCTGATGTTTATTGCCTTTTTCATACTGTTTTATGTTATGGGCACCTCCATGCCCAATAGCGAAATCACAATTACACAATTTGTAAAATGCAAAGTTTTCTCTGTTACTAGATGGTTTCAAAAATCTAAACAAGGCAGCATAATTGGCCTTCCAGTTCTGTTTTCTTTTCTTTGCTGGAGAAAATTCTGAATCTTCTGCTTTCCTTTGCAACATGACTAGAACTCTGTATCCCTATATACATGTGATACATTTCTCTCAAAATGGAACTGGGTGCCCATTCTAAACAGAAAGTTGCATGAAAATTTTTAAGTTTGTTTGTTTAATTAAATGAGTGGATGTTTTACAAGAAAAATGAACACCCATATTCAGGTCCAAAATACAGCACAAATATTGGAAAAACAGGACACTTGGCAGCTATGTTACTTGATGCAGGTGCAGTACCTATTATTAGAAACATGATTTAGGAATAAATCATTATTTAAGCTACTGCATTTGGTTCTCAATTGCGTACGCTGAACTCTGATTCAGTTTAAATGAAATGGTAAGGTCTGCATATTTAGAATTTTCTAATGCTTTCTCATGCACAATGCTGCAATTTTATTTCCTCTGCTTGTACTTTCAGCCTTTCTTTGAAATACTTTGGTTCTAACTGTAGAAAATAATGGAATATTCCTGGTGTATGTGCAGTGTGAAACTCGCCACCAGACCAGTAGCCTGAAAATACTGCTATCCATGATCAGCTGGTGCTACTTTTTATCGTACAAGAAAACAAAATGCAGTCAATGGCTCAGTGGTAAATTCAGACAGACATGAATATCAGCCCATAGCAAGTTATTTATATACTGAAACATGAAACACAAAGTAAAACATAAAACATTTATATCATATGTCAACTTTATTAAATTTTATTAAATTCAGCATAACATGGCCACTATTTACTGACCAAGACAATGATGCTCACTGTCCAGCTGATCCAGATCACAATATAACTTATGCTCAGTCTAGACATCATAATCTAATCCTTGATGACCAGTCTGAATTATAGTGTGAAACAGAATCAGGATCCTCATCCAATGACTTTCATCAATAACAGTATCAGAAGTAGACCCAGCCTCCAAAGATCAGTATGTGGTATCCAATGTACAGCTGCTCATGAAATTAGGTCTTACGAAAGAGGAGTTCTAGCAGTGGATTCGTTGAAGTGGAACTGATCAAATTCATCCATGTAAGCAGAAAGTAGCTCAACAGTTATAGTTTATTCAGCTCAGTATCATGAATGGTATCTGTGTCTGTAGCTCAGTGAATTTTCCATTTTAAAACAGGCTGGCCATCACCAATTTTCATACTTTAATCACATTATCTAACTTTATTTGGCCATTCATGCCCTCTGGGCATACTGAATGCTTGAATGTAACCTGTCTTCATTGTCCTCTGGGCATACTGAATGCTTGAATGTAACCTGTCTTCATTGTCCTCTGGGCATACTGAATGCTTGAATGTAACCTGTCTTCATTGTCCTCTGGGCATACTGAATGCTTGAATGTAACCTGTCTTCCTTGTCCTCTGGGCATACTGACTGCTTGAATGTAACCTGTCTTCATTGTCCTCTGGGCATAATGAATGCTTGAATGTAACCTCTCTTAATTTATTCATTCAAATCCTATAATACAACAGTATGTCCTCATTTATAACTGTCATGTGTGGAAGTTCTAGTGCTTCTTGTCTGTATACTGGGCTAAGTGACCAAATTATCAGCCAGTCAAAACAGTTCAAACAAAACAATTCCGGTATGATTAATTAGTATTGCTTTAAACGACTGTGTTATAATGTGCGTATTAAATTAATTTTGCAAGGAAGGTCATAAGAAATACTCAGTGATTGAAAATTTACATGAAAGAGGATGGATCAAACGTAAGCCATTGAGTCTGAGGTAACTATTCCCACAAAGAGACCATGTGAAAGCAAGTAATGTTGAATATGTCACAACTATGAGAAAAATATTTGTCAGCCACAATGGGTTGATAATTATTAGCCATTATTTCAATTCAATGACTCTGAAGGAAAAAGGTTTTGCATTTACTGCAATCATTATGCAGTGGGGCTATCAAAACATTTTCCCACCAGGGTCTTTGACAGAAAAATGTCCTCTATTTTAAGATATCATCAAGAGCAGGTTTCAGTGTACCTTCATTTTATTCATGGTTTCTCTGAGTTGCTCCAGCTGGTGAGCAGACGACAATGCTTCCAGCCTTATATCAGTCAATTTCATGTCCTTATCTCTCAGCAGCTTCTTCAGCTCTGACACTGTTATGGTGTCATCACCCTCACACAACCTGCAGAAGAAAACCCAAGATGTTCCAATTCTAAGTTATGTGTGATTAATGTTAAACATCAAATATGGAAAAAATCTTAAAGTATGAATATGTTTCACGTTTAGATTTGGAGTTAATGTTGTCTGCTTTAGAATAATGAACTCTTACCGTGCAGCCTGAAATTATACGATCATTAAATTAACTTAATGAAAGGACATCACTTGTAATTTCAATGTATCATAACATTATGGAGAAATTGACATAAATTATATGGTTGCGACTCTTCTTTCGTATTAAAAAATAAAAGATAAAATTCCTGGTGCAATTTTAATAACTGCAATAACAGTTTTGTAATTAAAGAAAATAATAAAGTCTACAAAAAGTACACAAGACCTTTGAAAATCTTTAGTGATCAGCCATAAGTCAGCCATGCAGGCTTTCAAATGTGATCTTAGTAACTGAATCATAATGAACAAATTCACTCAACAATTTACCCTTTTCTTGTGCATTTGATAAAAGAAATCTAAGATTTTAAACCTGTGCAAATCTTATGAATATTTAAGTACAGTTCAGCTACTGTTTTATGGGTAATTTGTGATGGGGTACTTTTTTCCGTACTTTTCTGTGTAAGAACCCATGGACATTGATATTTATCTACAGAAACACAACAAAATGCACACTAACCTATACATTCTAATTGATTTTGGATTTCTTGGATCCTTAGCTATGTAAAATATCAATGAACACAAACCTATACATTTCTAAATGATTTTGGATTTCTTAGACACTTCGTTATGTAAAATACCAATAGCAAGATACAAATGCTTCAGGTGAGTGACCCATTGATTAACTCAGAAAGAATCTACAATGAATGCTTGATGGTGTCCAGGTGCTTTTATTTCAGGTGAGTATGATCCTTTCCATAACTGAGGCCCCAGGTGGCCAAGTCATCTAAAGCGCCTGCCTTTACTGCTCATTTCCATCTCACCTCTGCCCTCATGGAATCCAGTCTCAGGCTGGACAATATGGGTATGTAAGAAAGTTTGGCATTAGCTTCCTGTAGGTCACTGGTTTTTTACCAGGGTTCTTCTTCCGTAAGTTATACTAGCCTCCATGTACAGCCTAGGATGTGCTGGAAAATGGAGCTAAACCCACAACAATACCAATAACTTTTGACAACCCTAAACCATCTGTCAATGCAGTCAGACTGTACTTGGGATACTTACGCTCCAGATGAATGTGATCCCTTGATTAACCCTGAACCATTCTGCATATGAACCTGGAGCAATGGAGAGTTTGGTACGGACAGCGTAGATCTCAGACTGGTTGTATCAGGCTCTACATCCGACAGGGAACCATTCTTGTTCTTCTTCTTACCGGAAAATGCCTTACTGAATGAACTTCTTAGCTACAGTCGAAAAGAAAGTATAATTATTTTCTTCTTGTTTTTATCTTTTTTTTATTTGCCTCATTTTTCTCATTCTGATAGCTCCAATTAAAAACATTAAAATGAAGGTACACAAAACTTAGAAGCTTCTTGCCACCTGTGGAGAATGAAGATGGAAAAAAGAAATGAAGATTTCTCAAAATTTTGTTAAAAAGGTAAAACTGTAATATTAGTTCCTTTAGTTATTAAGTTTTTCTAATAATTGGGGGGAAATTATGCACCTACCCATCCTTTCTTTTTCTTCTTCTTGCAGAGATCTCCATCTGTAGCAGCAGACTGCTGACTGGTCATGCTACATGCACTGGACATGCTATTGATACTGGACATACTGTCGGAGGATATCTGACGTGTTATTCTTGCCTCTACAATGACAAAGTCAGGACCAATAATGAAATTTAAAACAGATCTTACATATGCTTGTTCTTTATATATATATATATATATATATATATATATAAACACTTCAAGGTGGAAAATGTCAACAGGGCAAGAATATGATTCTGTATGTAAATACAAGTCCTTCAAAGCCATGAACTGCATTTTGGTATAATATTTGTTTAACTGAAGTTACAATACATTTTAAAAACTGCAGTGTAGTGTTGCATAACTTCCAACATTGTTCATTCTTATACACCACAGGTTCAGGCATTTCTCTAGAGGTTCAGTGCCTTAACTTCTGATATTCCAGAATGTTAATATTCAAAGCAAAATACAATCATCTTTTTTTCCAGTAGAAATTCTTTGTAGTAAAAAGTAAGTGCACATGGAAAAACAGCCAGGAAGTGACATTCCACATCAGTTTCTGGAGGATTTTACTGAAAGTTGAAAACTGTTTATTAGAATGGCATCATTTTTAAATGTAAGAAAATTGTGAAGATTAATGGATGCAAAAAAGGGACTCCAATCTCTACAACTGTTTCTATTGTATTTCGATTGTGGAAATTCTGCTAGGAAAAAAAAAGAAGACTTCTAGGGCCATGACTCCTCAAAATGATGACATCACAACTCCGTCCAAAATGAGTCAATGAGATGAATTCCATAAAAGACACATCTAGGTACAAGGAATAATAGTTTACATGAAAATGCACCTGAGCATATGAAATGGTTCTTGAACTGTGCCAATTACAAACAACATTCCATATGAATATATAAGTTAACAGTCATGTCATACAAGTCTACCCAAAATGGAGCTGATGACACAAAACTCAAAAAGGGCTCTTCTATGTCTGTGAGAAAATGTACACACCGAACCGCATCAGAATATGTTGAAATGTTTCTGAGCTATGTTGGTTACAAGGATCTGAGTTAATGGAAATTTAAAGGTGATCAAAAAAGGTAGCTAACTCTGTCAATATTGGATATGAAAATATGAAATATTTAAAAGGCACGTCTACTTGTGATAGGCAATTCACCTACCAAATAAGATACAAATGTGTGTATGCTTTGCAGTGGTTTACTTGCTATAAGATGTGTAAACTGACTGAAACACAGATGGATCACAATGTGTACCCATAAAGATCTTTGTAATAAGGCGCAACATTTTCATTTAAAACAGAGAAGACTTCCTATTTATTTCTTAGTGCTATGTTTCTTTGCTCTTGGTAATAGTGGTCTTACCATTTGGCATGGGTAAAGTGTGGAACTGTGGCCTTCCTCCTTGCACCAAATCCTTGCCCACCATCCCAGGGGTTGTGTGTCGCCGGCCCACATTGGCATTTAGCATGGGATCAGGGATACTCAAGCCGCTCTGTCGCTTTAATGCCTCTATTGTAGCTCGCAAGTCATTTAACTCCGTGTCCTGGAAGAAGATATGGAAAATTTAAAACACTGTACCGCTATGAATTTGACGCACAGTGACACTCTTTTATTTGTACATGTCTCCAACACTCCAGCAAGGATTAAAGATGAATCTCCACTCCTGAAGGGTTTACAATATAATTATGGAAATATGCTCCCAGAAATTGTTATTTGCATAACAAGACATACTGATATTCAGAGTCCATATTAGCAAGACATTCTAGAGTCCATATTAGCAAGACATTCTAGAGTCCATATTAGCAAGACATTCTAGTAGAGTCCATATTAGCAAGACATTCAGATATAGAAAGTCCACATCAACAATATTTCACTCTCTAAAATATTAAAAAAATCATGTACCTGTACTTTGATTTCACTCATTTTCATTGGGTTCATATCTGTATGACTTTGATAGTTGCTTCAAATCACAAATTTAAAGAGCTAAAGAAAAATAATTTCTCTATGAAGAAAACAGAACCCTATTCCCAAATGAATATGTAATTTCTACCAAAAAATGAAGACTGATACTACAAAAATCAATGAAGTTACAGTATAAGGCAAAATAACTTGTGAACATTTTCACATGAAACAAGGCAGGTACCCTCTGTTCTGCTGTTTTACCAGTTATGTAACAGCATCCAGTGTATTATCATTCCTTGTGTCATCACTTAACCAAATGTGCTGCCTGCACATCAGGCATCTTTGTAAAGCATCAGTCTGTGAACTTTGACCCCAACTGCAACACAAACACTAATTGCTGCATTCAGCATGGCTAATGATTCTGACACCAATTAGTAAAATGATTCAATTTGCGTTTTTGGAAATGTTTATATCTGCCTCTTAGAATGGCTGTATGCCTAAATAAATACAGATCAAGATCTGTTATTATATAATGTATCTCTCAGTCAAAATCTAAGCTTCTGTTTAGAATCATCAGAAGCACACAGCATGAACTTTTACCAGTTGGTGCTTGATGAAGTCAGAGTGGGGTCTTCATGATATTTCAAACTGGCTTTGACTTTCACCTGACCAATTAAAAGATGTACTGATATGCATGCTTATTCTTTTAGCATAATTTAAATTTCTTAATAAACTATTAAAATACAATATGCAGTACATTTTGTCCATAAAATAAAAATCTTTAGAGAAATAGAATGAATAATAGTGAAGTGAATGATCTGAATTGTATAGTGAAATCTGCCCAAAAGTATGAACATGCTGGACCAAGGTTAAACACATTGACCTGTCCAGGTGCAAATTTGTAATGAATCATATAGACCAAAATCACTGGAATTTTAATTATGCAATTACTGACTGACAGCTGTGGCTAACGGGTGGAACTTTGAAATCTGCTGATTGAGTGTGTATATTATTAACAGAATTTGCACCTGTGTATGGCATGGATACTGCTGCAACTGTTGCACCTGTTCCTCTGTGCAGATTAATGCATTTTCCTGCCTGCTGGGTTAGTAATGCAAACTATTACTATTATTTTTGTTGTTGTTTCTAATGCAGATATGCTTAACACTTACATTAATTCAATAATTATGAAGATAATGTCTAATTAAAATTAAACCATCTGGCAGGAAAACTGTTGCCATTAGGCAATCATTAGGCTATAAAAAAATTTCCCCATGACCTTATTAATGTATCATAGAAGAGACAATATTACAATATTTCGGAAGAAATCATTTTGAATCTAGCTGAAATTTCTTCAAAATAAAGATTTGTGACAATTGGCACGTAATAAAAGATAATATAACCTGTTCAAGCATAAATATTGTCTTCATTGTGTGCAGATAATGGATGTTCAGATTCTTATATGGTTGTGTACAGCTGAGCCTGTTTACATAGTAAGCAGCCCTTTAGCTGGGTTTGTTCTGAATGGAACTAATGTATGATTTCCAAATAATGCCTCTGTATTGGCTGTCTGACTTTCAGTTTGTAGGAAATATATAACATCAAAGTAGCCATCTGACAACACTGCTACCTACTTTATTTCATTCTGTTTGTCCTTTTGGCTCATGCAAAACAATCATTATGCAATTCACATGCTTAAATACTGTTTTTGTTGCAATGCACTATGAATACATAGCCTTTTTGCAACACAATTATCAGGTTCCCTCACTTTTAATTTGGGTTATTCTTATGGTTCCCATGAACAGCATTATAAACATGGAACAATGTACCAAAAGAACCTACTTCATTGTATAAAAATCTAGATGCATTTTGTAAATCATTCCATTATTACATAGAAATATATTCCTCAAAACAAAGAACATCCGAGGAATGAGATATTTTCATAACTTTACTACAAGTTCATTAGAATTATGCAAGATACTTCACAATGTTTAAATATCTTTATAATTCATAATGTTCACAGTTTATGAGCCCGGCTTGCATGGAGCGTTTGTATCTTTTTCCAAACATTTTTCTTCTACTAACGTTGCTGAATGTTAATGACCCCATTTCTTGTACCACAGGCAAATAATGCTTATCCTAAGAAATCGTAAAGTTTTTAAATCTCTGTACAAGATGTAAAAGTTCAGGGTATTGCACTGAGTGAACCCAACTTTTAAAATACTGCTTTGTCTGTATCTGTAGGCAGAACATCAAAAGTGAAATCACATGCCTGGTTAATACTGCCAATATTTAATTGGAAAAACAAACAAACAATGTTCTACCAATCATATATATAAATGAAAAGCATCAATCACAATTAGACAACAAGAAAATAAACAGTCTTAAATGGCTTATCTACAAGCATTTAGTTTTTAAATATTTGCTTTAAAAGCTGGCAAAAAATTCAGATTAGTCTGTTGTCAGTCCTAATCTGTGCCAACACAGGTCAAGTATTGTTTTAACCTCATGTTCCCTTCAGACATTTTCTGGGTCTTTGTCTCAAAGGGCAGCCTACTACAATACTTGCTAATGGTAATGAATCTGTTTCCTTTGTGTGTCAGGAATTTAGAAGCTAAATATATTTCCAAGTTTGAATCGAGTTTCAGTTTTTATGGTTTTTTTTCTATAAGTGTAAAATTGAAATTTGGGATCTAGATTGTTTTGGCATTCAGAGTTGAGGAGTTTTGGTTTACTAGGGAAAAAATGTTGTTAGAGAAGGAAAACTTTGGGACTTAAAGAAAAGATCAGTCTTGAGTGGATTTTGGTATAGTAAGGTTTTTGTTTTGAGGAGTTCCACTGTATATATTTACTGATAAGAGAAGAAACAGTCATAATTGATGTTTAAATAAGTTATTGATTTTAAGTTTTGTGAACTGAAAGAGAATACCAAGTTTTCAAATAAGGTGAAATGGTTGAAAGGTCCATTGTTCTTTTCTCATTCATTTCATGTCATGGCAGAAGCAAAACAATAAAATAAAGAGCACACTTGAGTGGATTAGATGAGAATTATATCAACAGCAGAAAAGCAATCTGAAAAGTCCTTCAATGATAAATACAGCCCATAATTACATCAAAAAGGCAAACTCTAGAGTTCTGATTTGCTTAGATTTGTTCTAGGACAATATACACATCCCTTTGTCTATGGTCATAATACACCTGTTCACCACTGCCAACATCATATAATGTCATACTACCTCATGTGAAATGCTGAATCTATTATTGCCTTCTCCCTTGGGAACTATTTAACAGTGTTATCTCATCAAGGGGGGTGGGGTAGTGCCCAGAAAAAACATTAAAAGAGAACAGTGTCCAAGGAAGAATGCAATGATGGAATAATAGTTTGTATCATTAGGTTATCTTTACTGAAACAACAATCTCCCATTTCATTAAATAAGACCTGAGTCAGCCTTGGATAAAATCCATTGCTCTCCAATAAATCAAGTATGAAGCTGTATTTCTCATTGATCTGTAAGCAGACAGAAGTCAGCAATATAGGGTGAAAAGCTTACATCAAGGTATGCTATTTCTTTACGAAGTCACAGACTATTATCTGCTCAATGAAATCCAAGTATAATATGAAATATAGGTCACAGAAACCTATTATCATTATTCAGTTCATCTAACAAAGTATATGCAAAGTAAGTTTCATGATTTTGCAAATGGTATCATCTAAGAAATAACTTTGGTGATGTACACAGTTGTCCAATCTCATTAAAATCAGATCTCCACTGTCCTATGTCAAGATCTGACAGTGACTGCTTAGAGGCCATGTTCTGGTGACCTTTGAATTAGTCAATGGAAATATAGCTTTCAGAAATTTTAAAGTGAATCAAATCGTTCAGCATACACTGATGCTCTTCAGCCACAATGATCAGGCTCCCCCCAAAAAGAAGGTATAAAATTTCATCTGATTGACTGATAAAATTAGCAATTATGGTACAGTAATAACATAAGTCACCAGAACATGACCCATAAGCAGTTGCTGTCAGATCTTCATGTAGGACAGTAGAGATCTGATTTTAATCAGAATGTACAGTTGTCCCTTGCTATATGGTATATCAGTGATCTTCACTATCAAATATGGCGCATCAGTATAACATGGTCCATCACAAAGTGGTCTTCACTATCAAGCAATGGCCAATCAAACTGGTCTACACTATCAAGCATGGCCCATAAGTAAAACATGGTTCATTAAACAGTGGTCTTCACTATCAAGCAAGACACATCAGTATAACATGGCTCATCAAACAGTGTTCCTCACTATCAAGTATGGCACATCAGTATAACATGGTTCATCAAACAGTGGTTGCGTGGGTTCGAGTCTCGGATTCGGTGAATGTGGATATGTGAGAAAGCTTGCCAGTAGCTTCTCGTGGGTCGGTGGTTCATTCCGGGGATTTCCCGGTTTCTTCCTCCACCATTAATACTGGCTGCCATGTATAGCCTATCTTGTGCTGAAAAATGGCATTAAGCCCTACAACAACAACAACAACAACATCAAACAGTGGTCTTCACTATCAAGTATGGCACATCACTATAACATGGTTCATCAAACAGTGTTCCTCACTATCATGTATGGCACATCAGTATAGCATGGTTCATCAAACAGTGGTCTTCACTATCAAGTATGGCACATCAGTATAGCATGGTTCATCAAACTGTGGTCTTCACTATCAAGCAAGACACATCAGTATAGTATGGTTCATCAAACAGTGTTCCTCACTATCAAGTATGGCACATCAGTATAGCATAGTTCATCCAACAGTGGTCTTCACTATCAAGCAAGACACATCAGTATAACATGGTTCATCAAACAGAGTTCCTCACTATCAAGTATGGCACATCAGTATCGCATGGTTCATCAAACAGTGGTCTTCACTATCAAGCATGGCACATCAGCATAACATGGTTCATCAAACAGTGATCTTCACTATCAAGCAAAACACATCAGTATAACATGACCTTCAAACAGTTTTTTTCACTATCAATTGGCACAACAGTAAAACATGGTCATCAAACAGTGGTCTTCAGTATCTATCATGGCACATCAGTGTAACATGAACCGTTATACAGCAGTCCTCAGTATAAAGCAAATAAGTATAACAGTGGTCCTCCATACAATAGTTGCTTATTATAATTCAAATCAGTATAACATGGTCCTTCATACAACAAGAGTGTGGCAATGGATCTTATTTTTGGGATGCATATAGTTTTAATATTGAACTTACCTCATTATAAAACCATCATGTTTACAAATCAGCACCTTTCTAATGAATCCAGTAAACCATGTGATAATGGAAGGCCACTGATTTTATTAATAAAAGTATGTATTACCAATCACTTTGACCTACATCTGGTATAAAGTATGTATCACCAATCACTTTGACCTACATTTGGTATAAAGTATGTATCACCAATCACTTTGACCTACATCTGGTATAAAGTATGTATCACCAATCACTTTGACCTACATCTGGTATAAAGTATGTATCACCAATCACTTTGACCTACATTTGGTATAAAGTATGTATCACCAATCTCTTTGAGCTACCTTTGGTATAAAGTATGTATTACCAGTCACACTGACCTACATTTGGTATAAAGTACAATCCCCACCTCCAGATTCACAAGTTTTTCACTGGACTTACAAAAATGTAAAACAGGTCTAAGTAGAAACCTTGACAAGGGTTTTACACACACACACACACACACACACACACACACACACACACACATACATATGCATGTTTCTCTTTTGCACTTAAACCATCTGCTCATTAAGTGTGCACAGACAATTCTCTTATAATGTGACAGAATCATCAGATTCAATACTTTACTTTAAAATTTGTAGACAAAGTTGAGAAGTGGATAATTACCAAGATAGACTTCATTCAGCAAATGTCCTATCATACACTGGATGTCCAGCAGTCACACATTATGCTACAATGTTCTATTATCTTTTGATATTTATGGGAATAAAAAAACAAGAGTTCCTTGAAGGGACAGCTGATCTACTGTATTAACTACAGAGTGTTAAAACCCCCACTGATATTCTTGAGTGGTAAGATTTCAAATTAGACACTATCATAGTCATACTGGATGTAAGATTGGCACAATTTTCATTTTAGAACCAACCTATATGACCATTCATTGTGGCTGTCATATTTGATGTCAGATCAGCACCATGTTTTATATAAGATCAACTAGACATCATTAGAAGTTTTCTGGTAAAAATCCAATGGTGATATGATTTTTCTTCTAGGAGCAGGAATAAGATTTTCGAGACAGCCAATGTGGTGGTCATACTGGAGGGACAATTTTATTCAAGCCCAATTAGACACTGCAAAGAGGCTTCCAGTGAAAATCCCATGTCAATGTGACTTTCCATTTAGGATAGCAGTAACATGATTTTCAAGATGGCTTCCATAGTGGCCCTACTGGATTTCTGACCAGTACCATTTTCAATGAGTAAAAACTAGACAACATAAGATGTTTTCTGGTGAAAAACCCATGCTATGAATTTTTGTTCAGATCATCTGCAATAACAAGATTTTAAGATGGCTTCTGTGGTAGCCATATTGGATGTTAGATTGGCATGATTTTGATTTAGGTCCAACCAAATATCGTAAAAAAATTATTTTTGTAAAAACGCTTTATATTGATATGACCATCCATTGTCGTGGAATAGTAATAACAAGATTTCAATATGGCCTCTGTGGTGGTCATATTGGATGTCCTGGCAATAGATTTTCATTTAGGACCAATTGGACATCCTAAGAAGTCTTCTGGTCAAAACCCATGTTGATATGACTTTCCGTTCAGAAGCTATAAGACTTTTTAAGATGGCTGCTTTGGTGGCCATATTAGATCTGAGAAGCACCATTTTTGTTTAGGACCAACTAGACCTTGGACGAATGTGTGTGTGTAAAGTTTCATGGCAATCCTCCAAGCAATTAGGGTGGAGTAGTGATAACAAACTTGTGCTAATGGATGGACAGATCAATATCAGGCAACAGACAACATACCATCTAATAAACTCTTGTGGTTTATGACCAGAAGAGATAAAAATCAGAAAGTCAGCATCTAAATCTTCATACTAACAAGGACTACTTCATCTCACGTTTTATGACTAGAGAGGCATCAAGTACATTCATTTGTGAATTCAAAGAGTTTAAAAAAAAATTATAATAACTCTCTCACTGACTGGTTAAGGTGGCATTTTTTTTAAAGGTTAAGTTGTCAAGAACTTAATGCTGCATCACAATAACATCTGGGTAGAAGGAGTAGATTTCTGTCATTTAAAATTGCTGTCCTGATCTGACGAATGCTTACATGTTAATGGATTCAGTTTTGTAAGTGTAATTCAAGTTCGGAAGTTTTACATCTTTCATGAATGCAAATGATGGATACACATGCTAAGAATGGAAGGGAGGGAACTCTTACTTTGCTGTTGCAGACGTGTTTGAGAACTGCATGTCAAATTGATATAAATATATATCCAAAAATGTAAAGATCAAATCCATAGACTTGTCTCTGTGTAGGGCAAAATAATGTATATTTCATAGTTTAAACCTGCACCCACCCCCCCCCCCCCATCTCCCATGGACTTTGCATTATCATGCACCTTTGATTATGCCACAATCTCTGTTTTTGGACACTGTCACTCGGGGGGGGGGGGGGTCATGAAGGGAGAAATATTTATTTAACTCACATTCTATGTCCATTCTAGTTTGTACAGAAACAATTGGAAAAGAAAAGACCAGAAACAGGGAATTTAATGCAAGCATGTTCTAAGTTTTAGCATGTCTCTGGCTTTAGTAACTTTGTTTAGAAGTGCAACTGATGCTTTTTTTACAGTTTCAATTTTGAACCTAAGTAAACTCCTTATCATACTAACTTAGGAACTGTTTTGCATACATGCAAATTGACTAATATGTTTACAATTACAAACAGACTGATACATTGCTAATACATACCAACAGACTGATATGTTGTTGTATACACACAAACAGATACATTGTGATTATATATATATATATATATATATATATATATATATATATATATATATATATATATATATAGATACACTCTGTTATGTTATACATACAGACATGTTGCACACAGACACACACACACACACACACACACACACACTGATATGCTGTGAAGAACTTTATTCATGATTCATACAGCAGCAGTTTAAATTTTTTTTCTTTCATTATCCCCAGCTAAAAGCTAAAACCAAACAAGTTTTCTTTGGAGATAAAATTAAATACAGCTGAATCATGGTTGTAAATAATGTATTATTTTTATTACACCCTGTATCAGACTCCCACTGCAGAATATCTGTTTATGTGTAAAATCACCCTTTCCATCAAGGTTATTTGTGGCAATATTACCTTTATCACCTTCTAAATAGAATTTGGCAACCTGATCCCCTTTACATCAAAGGTTTAATACATGAACACTGATAAGCCCTGTTCTGCTGAAAACTGTAAAGAATTATGTTACATACCCATTTACTGATATTTGTATTTTGTAAAAAATGTGTTGCACACAAAAATAATCTTACAAAACTAGCAAACACACATCTAAAATAGCAAACACATTCTTTTTTAAGACTTCTCAACATTACTGTTGCCAATTATCTAGCAGAATCTTCAATTTCCAGATAAGCCTGTGTACTTCATATTCTCCATAAAATTTCTATTACTACTTTACAGTCCATAATTTTCTTTAGTCCCTAATATTTCATACAATTTACATTACCTGTAACACATCTGTTATTACACTATATACAATTTTCTGTTGCCCTTAATTTTTTTATACACCAATATTTTGTAATTTTTGTTTTTTACTTTATTTTTAAAAATAAACAGTATTTTAAAAGTGAAAATTTACAAGTGTCATACATTACAATGAGTTGAAAATGATATGTACACATGAAAATTTAATACACCTAAAATGATAATAACAAGAGTCTTTATTCTTAATTTTTGAGTTTTAAAACCCCCAACAAAAAACCCCAGAGTCGGTTACAACAAATTGTGGAAACAGCAAATAATTTGTCTGACCTTTTCCCAATTTGTTTTGAGAAGTTGTGTGACTAGGGATCTTCATCTAGAGAAACCATGATTCCGCAGCCTGGCAGCATCTCTGAACAAGTAGACAACGTAAGAAGTCTTTTGGTGAAAATCTCATTTCATATAATCTTCTATGTAGGAGGGGTAGTAATAAACAGATTTTCAAGATGGCCATTGTGGTAGCCATAATGGATGTCAGATCAGCACCATTTTTATTCAGGACCAACTAGACATCACAAGAAGTCTGAAAACCTCATGCTGATATGACCGTCCATCCAGGAGTGGCAAATACAAGATTTTCAAGACGGTTGCCATCATATTGGATTTCAGATCAGTATCATTTTTATTTAGCATCATCTAGACGTTATAAGAATATAAGAAGCCTTTCAGTGAAATATTCATGTTGATGTGACCATCTAGACGTTATAAGCATAGAAGAAGCCTTTCAGTGAAATATTCATGTTGATGTGACCATCTAGACATTATAAGAATAGAAGAAACCTTTCAGTTAAATATTCATGTTGATGTGACCATCTAGACATCACAAGAATAGAAGAAGCCTTTCAATGAAATATTCATGTTGATGTGACCATCGAGACATTATAAGAATAGAAGAAGCCTTTCAGTGAAATATTCATGTTGATGTGACCATCTAGACATTATAAGAATAGAAGAAGCCTTTCAGTGAAATATTCATGTTGATGTGACCATCTAGACATTATAAGAATAGAAGAAGCCTTTCAGTGAAATATTCATGTTGATGTGACCATCTAGACATTACAAGAATAGAAGAAGCCTTTCAGTGAAATATTCATGTTGATGTGACCATCTAGACATTACAAGAATAGAAGAAGCCTTTCAGTGAAATATTCATGTTGATGTGATCATCCACTCTGGCAGAGTAGTGATAACCAGATTTTCAAGATACAGTAGCTGCCTTGGTGTCCGTATTGGATACCAGATCTGCACCTTTTTCATTTAGGACCAATTAGACATCACAAGGAGTTTTTTAGTGAAACCCCATGGTAACATAACCATCCATGTAGGAAGAGTAGTGATGACAATATTTTCAAGATGGATAACAACATTCAGGGTTCCTGCAGACTTAACAAAAGCAAATTCTTTAATTTTTACAAAACAGGGCCATTTAACAAAACTAAAGGACCACAATATCTTGTACTGTCAAGTAAATTAATATAAAGAAAGATAAATATGAAAAATAACTAATAAGTAAATCACAAGAAATTAACTTCGCTTCGTCAGATTGCTAACTAATTCAAAAAGTGTGGCTGGCCAAATTAATTTTTGAACTGAACAAAACAGAAATCACATGAGATCTACTGTTATGTAAACTTACTCTTGTTATATTAAATGAAACTAATTACTGATCGTAATTGTGCTGAGTTCGAGACAAGTTTTTTAGATCAGTACTTGGCACTCCCAGTTATCAATTTTTTGAACTCCAATGTCAGAAATTTCATGCCTTTTCCAAAACATTGCAAGGTCTTGAGAAATTCCATGACTTTTCCAGGCCCTTGGAATTTATTTTTTAAAATCTAAAACTTTTCCAACATTCTAGGACCTGCAGGAACCCTAAACATTTTAAAGATGACTGCCATGGTGGCCATATTGGACATCAGATCTGCACCTTTTTTTAAATTACCAACTAGACATCATAAAAAGTCTTCAAGTGAAAATCCCTTGTAGGAGTAGTAGCAACAAGTTTGTTACGATGGCTGACATGGTGGCATACTGGAAGTCAGAGCAGCACCATTTTCGTTTAGGACCAACTACATCATGGAATGAAATGTGTGTGTAAAGTTTCAAGGTAGTACTTGAAATAGTTTAGGAGAAGTAGTGATAATAGACTTGTGCTAATGGATGGTCCAGTAGGGCTAATAAAAACAGAACAATTTTATAAATACAGTACAGTACATATCCCCCCCCCATATTTGTAGCAACATATTCTAAGCCATTCTGACATATCTAACTCTGTCAGATCAAAATCACAACCAAACAAAGAAGCCTCAGTGGCCCAGTGGTTAACACACCAGATATGTGACTGAAAAGGTGCAGGTTTGAATCCTACCATATGCGTAATCCACTGTTCAGCTACTGTAGTATGTCTTCAAAAAATGCACTGGCTCCAAATGCCTCTGCACCCAATAACATACTTGTGTTGCTTTGTCACAAAACACCAACTCACCCAGAAATGTTTCCCCAAAGGATGCACCATAGTGCAAAGTGATTTAAATGTATTTTGAACTTTCCAGTCCATGTACAATTTAGAGGCAAATGTTGGACATTTAATAATAGTTTCTGCACTCTTAAGTCCATATAATCCAAGTTAGATCAAACTGGATCAGAAAATATGGCTTCCTGAGTGGTATAATGTTCATCCATCAGATACGATTAACCCCATAAGTACGTGTTGACCTTATTTTAGTATGTGTAGATCTAACATAATACTGAACTTGTCTGTGAACTTCATGACAGAAGCATATTTCATGATAGAAGCATATTTTCCAAGTTTTATCAAAATCAAATCAGAAATATGGCTTCCAGAATTGCAACATGGTTAGCCATTCATCTGCAAGATCACCTCCTTAATTAACACGCATGGATCTCACTCATTATCAAACATGCCTGAGATTTTATTGACATAAACCCATGTTCCAAGTTTAATTAAGACTGGATCATAGATATGGGGTCCAGAGCGGTAAAAAGCAATTGTTGGTGGAAGGGCATGTGAGACTGACACACAATGCATAATGTACACAAGGCCATACCATAACCTCACTTAGCCTTATTGCCAGGTCAGCAAAAATTCACACAAAATTAATCCCATTTATCATTAACACAATTATTAAAACAACATTGCATACAAAACAAAATTCAAAGGTTCAAGCACAACTAACATTTGTATGTCAGTTCTGTCATTCCGTTTGAATACATTTGTATATCCCACTGTTCCTTTCATTGTTTGCACACGTCTTCCATCAGTCCTTTCATTCAATCAGAACAGACTTCTTTTATCTTTCCATTGTTCATTTGACTTTTGTCCACAACGATAATGTTTTGTTTTGCAGTTCCATACTTTAGTAATCAGTTACATCTAACATGACCAATATAATCCAAAATTTTGTGTTGAAACAAGTCTGTTTTACATTTTATGATGCAAACTTTCTAATATATGCATGTCTTCTTGGGAAGTGGGTCAAGGATAGTGTGAGAGACTGACACACAATGTGAGAAGCAGCCATATTTTGCTCTTAGCTGATTGGTAAAGCAGATTGCCTTATGACATTGTTTATATTAGCAATTGAACATAGGCTGAGCTTAAAAAGTTTTACTGATTTGTAATACATGCCATATAGAGAAAACAGCTACAGATCATATGTAGGACTGCATATATCATATATTCCATAATTAACAACCCTGGGTATTACATTTTCCAATGGGGTTGGGGGAATTTATTAAAGCACAATAAATAAAGCTAAAATTGTTCATTTGATGTACTCTAATAATGACCACAGGTACACCTGGGGTCTTTCTGCCAATGAATTTAGTTATTGTAAATATAAGCACAGTTAAAATGATCAATCGATTAACACATTTTTCCACTCAGTAGCAGGTTGAAGTAGGACTGTTAAGTCTTTGAACTTGCCGCCTGTGACTTTAGTGATTTATACACTAATATATATACATTGAAACAGTGTAATCAACTGAGACTGCTGCAGCATTTTGCTGTAATCTGAAGTGGATGGGTAATGAAAAGCTCAGGTCTTACACAGCATCTTTCAAATTTTCTGTTCTTAAAAAGAGGGAGGGGGCATTAATTAGAGTGGGAGCTTTAATTAGGGAATATAATGTATATATCAGTAAAACTTTGTATGGTTTTTAAACTCTATAATTACAGATAACTGGAAGTTTTCCAGCAAGCACAATATAATAAAGAGCGAAATAAAGTTGACTGGTTACTTGAACTCAACTTTCTGTTATCCAAATACTATGGACTGAGTAAAGTCCCCATTGCTATGGACTGATTCAAATATCCAATGGTATGGAATGATTTAAGTCCCCAATCCTATGGTCTGTTTCAAATATCCAATGGTATGGACTGATTAAAGTCCCCAATGCCATGGACTGATAAAAGGTCCAAGTTCAAAAGCAGTAGGGACAATACAAATATTGCCAACATATTTTTTCCTTTTTTTTTGATTGTTTGAAAATTCTACCTGTGATATTAGGACACTGGTGAAAAGAAAATGCTCCTACTTTTCAACACACTGCTTCAAACATGGTGGGCTTACTAATGATGGTAGAGTTCAGTGGACTTGGCAAAGTGCATCATATATGGCTCTCAAACAAATGACGGTAAAGTTCACTGTACTCACTGTACCCAGCACGGTGCTTCAGATGTAGCTATGATACTATTAATGGTAAAGTTCAGTGTACTCAGCACAGTGCTTCAGATGTGGCTACCTTACTAATAATGATGGTAAAGTTCAGTGTACTCAGCATGGTGAGTCTGAGAGTTACAAGGCTGCCTAAGTTAAGTGCACTCAGCAGAGTGCCTCAGATATGACTTTTACTAATGATAGTATAGTGGATTCAGAACTGTGCCTCAGACATGGTTGGTTTACTAATGACAGTAAAGATCAGGAGGCTATGGTAAAATTCAGAGTACCCAGCACATGATGGTCACACTCAATGGACTCTATACAGTGCCTCAGACATAGCTACCTTACTTATCCGGGTACAATTGACTGGACTCGCACAGTGTCCAAGACATGGATGGCTTGCTAATGATGGTACAGTTAATCAGATTCAGCATAGTGCTTCAGACATGGCTGGTTTACTTATGCTGGTCAAGTTCAGTGGACTTCACAATGTGCCAGACATAGCTGACTTATTAATGATAGTAAAGTCATTGGACTCACCTTCTGTTCTGCAGTGGCTGTAAGATGCTGCAGCCTGGAGGTCATGTTGGACAGACTCTGCTCAAAGGCTGCCACCACATGGGCCTGGAAAGAGACAGGAACAAATAATCAGTCAAGAAAGCAACTGTTTCTGTTCATGAAACATGGTGTCTCATGTCCAAATATCATTATTAAGATTCTGCCTATGCAGGCAAGACTGGAGTCCCTAGCATATCTGGGTATAAAATTTAATTTTGGTTTGGTTTTTTATGATACAGGAACAACAGGTGGTTATTTAGTCCCATGGCAATTGGAGCAAAGTTTCTTGTTCAAGAACACTAGTAACTGACCTGGCCTTATCCAAATCTGCACCTTGTTACAAGTTTGGCATGCTAACCACTGCATCATCACAGCTCCTGTCTCTATTGGACATATGGATAGCATATCAGGCCTATTCTATATGTCCCTTAGTCAGCAGGGGAGTATACACTCTGATACCTATGCAGGCAAGACAGGAACTCCTAGCACATCAGGGCACACAATTTAATAGCAGGCATATCTGAAACTAGCACATCAGGGTACACAATTTAATAGCAGGCATATTTGAAACTAGCACATCAGTGTACACAATTTAATAGCAGGCATGTTTGGAACTAGCACATCAGGGTACACAATTTAATAGCAGGCATGTTTGAAACTAGCACATCTGGGTACACAATTTAATAGCAGGCATGTTTGAAACTAGCACATCAGGGTACACAATTTAATATCTAGGCAGGCAAGTTTGGAACTAGCACATCAGGGAACACAATTTAATATCTAGGCAGGCAAGTTTGGAACTAGCACATCAGGGTACACAATTTAATATCTAGGCAGGCAAGTTTGGAACTAGCACATCAAGGAACACAATTTAATATCTAGGCAGGCAAGACAGAAGTGCTCATCAGTGAAAATTTGTAAACTTACAGTAATACTTTACCAAACTTACAGTTGAATACAGAAACTGATGAGGAAGAAATGTGAATTTCTGTATGAGAACATCTGTATGAGAACATCTGTATGAGAACATCTGTTAGAGAACAAGAGTAGAAGCCAGAACATTTAGTTTTTCCCAATTAATTATGCAGTAAATGTTTGAACATGGCAAACCATGCATGATCTCTATTTGTGCAAGATGAATTAATAAATATGTACATTATATATGAAATACCTGTGAATGCAAGTTTATCTAGTATGAACTCGTCTTGAATACCTCACATCAAACAAGCTGTAACCTGCCAGATGAGGCAAAAATTTGAATTAACACTGAGGTAGTAAAGTTTATCAATGATCTTGGACGTGAGTGTTTACAAAATTCTTTAATAATATTTTGATATAATAAGTCACCTTCCTCCTGCTTCTTATGGACATTAAGCTTCCAGGTTGTATTTAGTGGGTGGTATTAGCATCAAGTACTTTTAAAGCTGAATTTATGCTTTTATTACTCAAAAATAGTATCAAAGTAGCTATGTCTTTAGAATAACATCAAGAGTTTTATGATACTTCAAGATGAGGCATACTGGAGTTCATTTTTGTAAATTTATTTTGCAAATTCCCTGTAGACAGCTATAATTGCAGTATATCAAAGAAAAAGTTTTTATAAAATGCTATTTAATCAAGATTTTACATATAAGAATAGAAGTGTAAGCCTGTCTCTAAAGTTAGGGAATGAGTCTTCTGTCATGGGAAAGTTACCTACTGGAAATCATCTTCACTTATTAAGGAGGAAGTAACATTATACATTTAAAAAATTATCTCCTGATTTTTTTTATTTCTGGGAGAAATCAAACTGGTGTGGAAGCATAAGTCATATTGTATAACCAAAACTATTTACACAAAGACCCTGTGCACATTACTCCAAATCCATATGTCTGATTCTTCTTGTACAAAACAGGTAACAAATGCAGACAGGAATTCTGATAAGTACTATTTATTGTCACATTCACTGTGATGATCTATAAATCTTATGAAGTCTCTATAGCATGAAAAATAGGTCACTATGATTTACTTTTAATCACTGGCAAGAATTCTCCCTCAATATAAATGCACCCATCACACTTCAAGACTGTACATGCAAAAGTGTAAAAAAAAAACAACAAACGTAGCTAAATGAAAAAGCTATCATAATCAATGAAGTATGAAAAGTAGGTCACAAAGACCATCTTTTGTTTATGATGGTCAGCACATTTCACAATGAATACAATCAAGATTCAATACTGTACATACAACAGTGTTAGTAAAACAGAGCTAAATGCCAAAATTAACTTGACCATTATGCCAACAATGAGTTGCACCATCAGCAAAGTTAAATATTTATCTCTTCTACACCACTCTGGTGGCCTAGTGGTTAGAGCGTCCACCACAGATATGTGAGGTAGTGGGTTTGATCTCTGGCCGAGTCATACTAAAGACTTACAAAAACGGTACTAACAGCTGCCTCGCATGGCGCTCAGCATTAAGAGGTTAGTGTTAGGACTGGTCAGCCTAGTGTCAGGATAATGTGACTGGGTGGGACATCATGCTACATGTCTGCGGCATGATGCCCCAGTGCTAGACATCACTATAAACTGCCACACGGCAGACATCATAGCGATATGACTGAAAAATTGTTAAAGCTACATTAAACTCCAAATCACACACACACACATCTCTTCTATGGTTCATGGCAAGACAATGATATGGATAAAGTTAAAAAAATAACACAAAATACCTGCATATACCAGCATCCTATACAATCAGATAATTGCATCTGACTGGATGCTTAGTGGTGTAACAAAAGTCTGCACATATAGATCAAGTTCAATCACAACCAAAGATAACTACAAACCGTTATTATACACAATGAATAATGCAGAACATTATTCCAGAGATAATCTGTTTGAGTATAAGGTTCCCACCATGATGTCCAGTCTGTGCTTAGTCTACAAATTACCCCAATCTATGTACAAGGCAGATAAAATTAGCATGCCCTATCTTATCTACTAAATACCACATCCAAAATTAATGATGGTTGCATTTTTGCTGGCCCCTCTAATGCACAGTAATGTGTGTAAATCATACACTAAAGAGCAAAGTGATTAGTGGTCCCACTGTTAAGTTCATGATGAAATTAAAGTTGGCCCCCACCAACTATTAAAAGCTGCATTCCATAAAGAATTAAAAATGAAAACACCATGTAACAAATTTTTATTTTTTTGGTTCCCGGGTAGTGAGTGTTATTTCCTAATTGCTTATGCCTCGAAAGTATAGAAAATGGCTATTATTCCCCACAAACTTTGCTTTTGTGACCAGGACAGTGATATTTTGAAATTTACCTATTTTCCAGAATATTCCAGAGAGATTCAGTGCTGAGTAAACTTGGAGTAACTTCTAGAACTTTCTAGAACTTTCCAGTAATATAAACAGTACAGTAGTATAAATATATGGGCCTTAAGCCCACCAGTTCAGTTTAGTTCCAGTTGCCTAAGTGGATACATATCTGCATTTTTCTGAGATGGCATCAGGAGGCTGCAAGCATCCAGCACACACATTTTGCTATGTCTGAGGCCAATTTATCAAGACAAGAGTGAAAAAGTATTCCGTGGATGCATCTGCTAAGATGTGTGAGGCCTGTAAGGCATATTTTGGCATGCCTGTCAGGGATCAAGACAAACCCTGGGCACCTTATTTCACCTGTAAGCACTGCAAAAAAACTCTGGAAGGTAAGATGGATAATTGTTGCTCAGAATTTTATGTTATAAAATTTGTTAAAATTTTTAAAATTGTAAAGTTTTTAATTTTAAAATGTTTTACAATTTTCAGTGTTATTGAAAAAATATATATAATAAATGTTGCAAGAATCTATCTCTTACACATTAGTGATGGGTGAAATAAATGTATTTTTGTAGGATGGTACAGAGGGAAAATGAGGACCATGAAGTTTGCTATCCCAAGAATTTGGCAAGAACCCACTGACCACTCAGGTGGACCCTTCCAAATATTGGACTGGCAAGAATGCATCTGCTATCATGTATCTGGACCTTCCTTCATCCATTGTCCCGGTGCCACACTGTTCTGAGCTCCCTGTACCCACTCCTCTGGAGAAAGAGCAGCCGTCTTTAGAAGAGAGCAGCAAGTCAGAGGGCAAGGAAGACGTTGTAGATCCAGATGACAATTTCAGTGGTGGAGCTGAGGAGACAAACCCATACTATCCCAACCAAAATGACCTCAATGACTTGATCAGAGATCTTGGTCTCACCAAGTCCAATGCTGAGCTTTTGGCATCTAGGCTCAAGCAGTGGAACTTGTTGGATGAAAGTGTGCAAGTCGCAAATCAGAGGAAGCATCACCAAGCTTTTTTCAGCTTCTTCACCCGTCAAGACGGGCTCTGCTTCAGCCACAATGTGACCAGTCTGTTTGAGGCAATCGGAATCACCTGTAACCAGAATGAGTGGCGCCTCTTCATTGACAGCTCATCCAGGAACCTCAAAACCATGCTGCTACATAATGGGAACAAGTACCCGTCTCTTCCCCTAGCTCACTCGGTGCACCTCAAAGAGGATTACAACAGCATCAAGACCTTGCTGGATGCCTTGAAGTATGACGAGTATGACTGGGAGGTCATCAGAGACTTCAAAATAGTGGCATTCATGATGGGTCTCCAAGGTGGTTTTACCATGTTTCCCAGCTATCTTTGACTTTGGGACAGCAGGGACACCAAGGTGCACTACCACAGGCGGGTCTGGCCACAGCGGACCAAGTTCTCTGTGGGAAGGAACAACGTCAAGTGGGAGCCACTGGTGGAGCCCCGGAAGATGCTGATGCCACTACTGTACATCAAACTGAGCCTTATGAAACAATTTATCAGAGCTCTAGATAAGGAGATGGCAGCCTTCAATATCTTCAAGACTTCTTCCCTAAGCTGTCTGAGGCAAAGATCAAAGCCTGTGTCTTCATCGGACCACAGATAAAGAAGATCCTGGAGTGCAATGAATTCCCCAAGAAGCTCACTAGTAAGGAGAAAATGGCTTGGAACAGCTTTGTCACAGTGGTTTGGGGTTTCCTGGGCAATCACAAGGCTGAAAACTATGTGGAGCTAGTTGAGACTCTGATGAAGAACAAAGGCACAATGGGCTGCAGGACATCCCTCAAAGTCCATATCCTTGACGCTCATCTTGATAAATTCAAGAAGAACATAGCAGCATCCTCGGAGAAGCATGGTGAGTGCTTCCACCATGATATACTGAACTTTGAATGCCGCTACCAAGGACAGTATAATAAGAACATGATGGGAGACTACATTTGGGGGCTGATTCATGAAAGTGATTTACAGTATAATTGTAAATCTCGAAAAACTACTCATTTCTAAATCTTTTGTGGTCATTTTTGTATTACTTTAGTATAAATACATGTTAATTTTAATTCATATGTTGTTTTTTTTTCTGACTTTATGTGAACGAAAAGACACAAATTCGCCCGTTTTCGCAATGGAAATTGGTAAATTTCAAAATATCACTGTCCTGGTCACAAAAGCAAAGTTTGTGGGGAATAATAGCCATTTTCTATACTTTTTAGGCACAAGCAATTACAAAATAACACTAACTACCCAGGAATAAAAATTGTGTTACATAATGAAATCATACAAATGGTGTAACATGATCTTTAGGCTCTCCAAATGAATAGTGATTTTTTTTAAAGGTGCTACACCCGAGTCCTGAAAACAAGTGGTCATGTAGGCCTGAATTATTCATGTGGCTCACATCTGCCTAACAGTTAATGCAATAACAGATGGCCGAACAATCTGGGTCAGTAAGCTGTTTTCTGTTGAAATTTCTTCAAAAGCTGTTGCAATGGTAGCCACATTTAAAACCATGCAGGCCAATGGAGTTCTTCACTGGATTGAGTTTAAACACCATGCAGGCCAATGGAGTTCTTCACTAGATTGAGTTTAAACACCATGCAGGCCAATGGAGTTCTTCGCTGGATTGAGTTTAAACACCATGCAGGCCAATGGAGTTCTTCACTAGATTGAGTTTAAACACCATGTAGGCCAATGGAGTTCTTCACTGGATTGAGTTTAAACACCATGCAGGCCAATGGAGTTCTTCACTAGATTGAATTTAAACACCATGCAGGCCAATGGCATTCTTCACTAGACTGAGTTTAAACACCATGCAGGCCAATGGAGTTCTTCACTAGATTGAGTTTAAACACCATGCAGGCCAATGGAGTTCTTCACTAGATTGAGTTTAAACAACCTGCAGGCCAATGGAGTTCTTCACTAGATTGAGTTTAAAAAACACCATGCAGACCAATCGAGTTCTTCACTACACTGGATATAAACACAATGACGGCCACTGATGTTCTTCACTAACTGGGTATAAATACCATCTATGCCACTGGTGTTCTTCACTACAATGGATATAAACACCATACAGGCCACTGGTGTTCTTCACTAACTGGGTATAAATATAGTCTATGCCACTGGTGTTCTTCACTACATTGGATATAAATACCATCTATGTCAGTGGAGTTCTTCGCTACATTGGGTATAAACCCCATGCAGGCCACTGGTGTTCTTCACTACATTGGATGTAAACACCACAAAGGGCACTGGTGTTCTTCACTACATTGGATATGAATACCATACAGGGCACTGGTGTTCTTCACAACATTGGGTATAAATGCCATGTAGGCCAAAAGTATTCTTTCGACAGTCTCAATTTAAGTTATGTTTTGTTCTTTTGTTACATTTGTAGTGTGGTGCCTGTGCCTAAGAAATTGCTTGTTTGTTTTTTGCTTAATGACATTGCAACACATGAAAGGCTATACAGAGCTGAGGAAGTGGTAGTAAAGTCCCTTGTCCAGAGAGACCCTGCTGTAGTCAACCTGATCTCAAGGGTAGGTTTAGAACCTATGGCATTTGGAATGCGAGTCCAACATGACAACCAATGAATAATTGTGGTTCTCTCCAAACAATATACACATACTGCTATTAGATCCAGGTGTGTGTGCATGTTCATGCGTGTGCATGTGCATGTGTGTGTGTGTGCTTGTGTTCAAATTTTATAATGTTATTAAATATACCTGTTTTGAACGGTCTTTGGTCAAGTGAAACCATGTATACTTTGACTCAGAAAGCTCACCTAATCATAATGTACAGAATTAAGGAGGTTTGACGACTACTGTATGTGATGGAATTTTGAACCTTGTAAATCATTTTTCTGACTTTAATGAGTCATTTTCATAATTTCTTTTTCATTTTCGACCTGTCAATTAAAAACACATTTTTGAAGTCTTGCAAGATTCTTAATGGTCCAGTTTCACTGTAAATACAAAGCTATCATTGATAACTAGTGGCAAAATGTACTGCATGTTAGTCGACATTATGGTGGTATTAGTGGTGTCTAATGGATCATAATATGGGAAAACCTAATGGTAGGATCTTTCTTTGATGCTGCACAGCAAATATCATCGACAGATTGAAATACATACACAATAACATTATCAATATGAAATCAATACCATTTCCTTGAGGTCTGGCCCCAAGTGAAGCTATTTACATCCCATTACTATGAAGTGACCACATGGTATTTAGGTCCAATTAGGACTGATCTATGCTACTAATCCCCACAGACCACTCAAGAATTATTTTACTCGCTTACTAGTCAATCTTAATTGGGATCAATTTGGAGTCTGATCTATTCCAACTTTAATATCTGATAAATCATAGTCTATGAGATTTATTCTCCATAAAAAATATTAAACAAGAGTCCTCTGATTGGACTAACACTCTACTGGGTGAAAAGAATGTCCAGGAATTCAAAATAAGACTATTTCTTCCTTTTAACTGTAGAGTGTTGAAACCATCTCTGATATTCTTCAATGATGACAGAATTTTCAAATTAGCTTATGTGGTATGCATTGATGCCAGCTTGGCACCATTTTCATTTATGACACAGCCGACATCCAAGCATTTGGTGAAACCCCAATGTCACAATGATCATCCATTCAGGGTTAGTAGTGACAAGATTTGTAAGATAGCCTGAATGCAACCATGATGGATATATCTCTGGCATCATTTTCATTTAGGATAACAAGATATTCATATAACATTTTGTGGTATGCATATTGGTGTCAGCTTGGCACCACTTTCATTTAGGACAAGGAGAGAGAACTAGATTTATCATCATGGCAGCCATACTGGATGTATGACTGGCACCATTTTCATTATGATCTGGTGAAAACCACAGTCATAATGATCACTCATTCAAGGGGAGGTAATGACAACATTTTTAATACAGTCATCATGGCAGCCATAATGGATGTATGACTGGTTGTTGTTACTGTATTGGGGTTCAACGCCATTTCTCAGCACAAGATAGGCTATACATGGCAGCCAGTATAACTGATGGAAGAAGAATCCCGGAACCCTGGTATGAACCACCAACCCACAGAAGGCTAATGGCAGATTTCTCACATACCCACAATGGCTGAGCCCAAGACTCGAACCCACATGGACTGAGGTGAGATGGCAGTGATTGGTAAAGGCAAGCGCTTTAGACCACTTGGCCACCAGGGTCCCCAGGATGTATGACTGGCACCATTTTCATTAAGACCAACTAGGTATCATAAAAAGTCTATTGGTGAAAAACTCCATGTTGATATACTCATTTATTTGGAGAGCAGGAGAGGTAAAAATATTTTCAAGATCTGACTTTCAAGAGTAGTAATAATAAGATTTCCAAGATGGCTGCTGTGGTTGCTGCACTGGACATAACATGATAGCACAATCTGAATTTAAGACCAACTGGGCATCATAAATCTTCTGGTGAAAACTCCTTGTCAATATGACTTTCTGTTCACACAGAGTTGTGATAAACAAGAATTTTAAAATGGCTGACACAGTGGCCATAATGAATTTCATATTGGCACCATTTTTATTTAGGTCCAGCCAGTCATCATTGGAAGTGCTTAGAGAAAACCCCATGTTGATAACCATCCATTCAGGAGAAGTAGCAATAATAAGATTTTAATGATGGCTACTGTTGCAGACATAGTGGACATTTTCATTAGGACCAATCAGAGGTAGACACTATAAGAAGTCTTTCAATAAAAACCCCATGCTGATATGACCATCCATGTAGGTGGAGTAGCAATAACAAGATTTTCAAGATGGCTGCTATGGTGCTATACTGGACATCAGGTAGGCACTATCTTCAATAAGGACCAATCAGACATCATAAGAAGTCTTTCAATGAAGACCCCTTCTTGGTATGACCATCCCTGTTGGAGGAGTAGCAATAACAAGATTACCACTGTGATGGCCATATTGGCTGTCCAAGCAGCACCATTTTCATTTCGGACCAAACCTTTGGATGAATGTGTGGTTAAAATTTCAAGGCAATTCTTCAGGTAGTTTAGGAGCAGCAGCAATAACAAACTTGTGCGCTAATGGACAGATGAACAACAATGAACAACAGACCATTCCATAAACTCTTCTGGTCTATGACAAGGACAGCTAAAAATGTTAAAGAAAAAATGTGAGAGGCAACTAAAGCTACTGTTCCCCAAGAAAGCCAGACACTGAAATTATAGTGTTCACACTGTGCCCAATATTATACATTTCAACAAACTGTTTGTTCAGATCCTGGAGATTCTTGAGATCCCAACATCATATAATTTATCACTTGTAGATGTCCAAGGTCATTCTAGGAGGAGTAACAAATCAAGTATGGACCTTTCTGTATTTCCTCTCAATGAAGCTTACTTTATTTTACCTTTTTATGATGCATGCTGGGAAGAATAGAGCACAGTCTGACATGTATGCAAATCCAGTCATTCATGACTTGTGGAATATTGCTTGTAGATAGTCCCTTGGATCAGTGACAAATGTTTTTTCTCTCACAGAAACTGATACATTGTCTATCTAGCTGTGGTAAAAAACCATAAAAATAACAATTCATAATGGAATTCCTACTCCGATTATACAATATTAGCATTTTCCTGCTCATTCAGATGGTTTATTTTGGTGCACAAATATGATAGTCAAGTGTCTTAATGTTCAAGACTAGATTTAACAAGATCTGATGCTAATGGACACCCTCATAAGATACCCCATTCAGCATGTTTAGAATCTTGCATAGGAATCTGGTATACCTTTATGATAGGTATAGAATTAAAATTTACCTTGATAAATGCCCAAACCCTGTGGCATTTTATCTTGGTATATCTATAAAATAGGTTAAAAATTAAATTTACCCTGATAGGTGGCCAAACCCTGTGGCATTTGAAGGCCCATTTTAAAGACAGAAATCATAAATTTCAATGTTCTAGCTGTTTTAGGACAACAAAAACATCCCATGCATAATCAATTTTTTAAATGGGCTAGTGTACAAATTTGGCAGAGGCATCATGGCTTGATTTGTCTGAAATCTTTTGTAGCAAAGTGCAAACTCACTTTTGACATCAGTTCTGGGTCAATGCTGTTTACTGTGTGTGTGTGTGTGGCACTGCCATAGGATGACTTTATTAAGTGCCACAGCCATGATTAACTGGGCAGACTACTGAATCAAGTATCTTCTCTTGCTGAGTATCTCGTGCAATGATGTGCATTAGTCTGAGTGATGCCGAGCATCTGAGTGATGATGTGTATTGGCCCGAGTGATGCTGAGTACATGAGTGATGATGTGTATTAGTCCGAGTGATGCTGAGTACATGAGTGATGATGTGTATTAGTCCGAGTGATGCTGAGCATCTGAGTGATGCTGTGTATTAGTCCAAGTGATACTATAATTAGTTTGAGTGATGCTTTGCATTAGTCTGAGTGATAATGTGGTTTAGTCTGATGTGATGTGATGTGATTATGATTTTTAACGTAGCTTTAACAATTTTTCAGTCATATCGCTACGATGTCTGCAGTGTGGCAGTTTATAGTGAT
>JAECUM010031762.1:0-52841 GCA_016617855.1 Megalonaias nervosa
AACATTGTATTTTGGACTTGACGTTGTCCAAAATCAAGTCAATTTTCTACTTGACCTGAACTATTTTTTTACAATTTTGTAAAGAACTAATACATTGCTAAAATATTCTCTATGTGTATAGGTTAACTATTAGGTTTATTTATCTTTGCCTGGGTCAAGGACATTGTGTTTACCATATTCTTTATTACAATTATTTTATTTAGTAAACATTAGGAACCTTCTAGAAGGTTATTTTCCACTAGTTAATATTCTTTTAGAAAAAATTAATTGAGACCTGAGGTCAAGTAGAGGACTATATAATTTTGTTTATCTAGGAATTATTAATTCGTGCTTTAAGCTTTGAGCAGAATCAATTGTATTATTGTTGTGTCCAGCAGTGCATTTGGGCTAGAATGTTATTTATTCAAATTATTTATTCACTGGAAATACAAATTGTTCATCAAAATAACATTCTTGGAAACAGAGACTTGAATTTATATTGAAATTTCAAATAAGGATATGTTCTTGGATTGTATTACTGTGATCCAACAAAAGACTGTTGGCACATCACCACTACACGGGCCACCACAGCCACATCAACATTTCCAGCGTTGGATTTAATTTGGATTTCCATGAACGTTTATTCAGAGCTTTGTAATTCTATGAGTATTTGGGATTTAATTCGCAATACCAAAATTTCTTTTTTCATTTTTCACTTTGTTTTCTTGGGAAAAAAATTATTTTCTGAATTTTACAAAGTTTGTTGTTTTTCATTTTTTTCTATTACTTATTTTAAGACCATAGAATCGTAACATTTTAAATAGCACTTTGTTTTGTTTCACGAAAAATATTATATTCAAAACCAGGTAAACATTTCTTTGCCAGATTTTCAAATAATATTTCAGAAATTATTAAAGCTAAAAATTCATCATCCTATAATGGATAAGACCCGAATAAACTTAATGCTCACCAACCGGAAACAATTATTACAGCAGTAGATTAAAGTATTCAGGCAATTAAATGAAGCTATTCCAGTCGGATGTATACAAGATGGAGGCGCATAGTTGTTTGACATTTAGTCAATCTCATGTTTCCTTTTTTGGACAGAGTGAACATTTTCAACTTTTCAAAAGTTATCATGAGATTCATTGCTGATATAAAATATAGTATCAGGTTCAAGTTCTATTCATATCCGACTGCAAGTCCTATTCATATCCGACTGCAAGTCCTATTCATATCCGACTGCAAGTCCCGGATCTCCCATTTAAATCCAGTTACTAATCTAAGGGACAATTATACTCGTACAAAGCATCTACCGAGAACCTGACAAAGTTTCTAAACCTGTTCAGTCTTAAAGAAAATAGTACATTCTTTGGAAAAGAATCAAAAACATCATACAAAAAAATTCAGTCAGTACATATATCTTTCTGCGTACGAGACTAATGATACTGCTGTTTTTTGTGGGGTTTTGTGTTTTGGGGGAATTTTGTGGAGGGGGAGGGCATTAAAAATGTCAGGAAAACGAAATTTGTTCGCTAACTCTCCTAAACAATAACTGAGAACGTAAAAGACAACAAATAGCTTCACGTTGACATTACAGTGAAGCGTAGGCAAGGCAAAACAAAGCTGAGACCATCGCTTTGCGATTTTAACGGAACATCGATTATTATCAGCATTACGTTTTTTATAAAAACAAGGTAGAAACACACACACACACACACATAGAGAGACAGACAGACAGACAGACAGACACAGACAGACAGACAGACAGACACGCACATAAGCGAAGACATAACAGCAAATGCGGTAATAATGTTTCCACCGGATAAAATCTAATTAATGCAAATTGGCTCAGAGCAACTCTTTCACGCGTAGGCTTGGACTGATCTTGTTTTCTACGACGATTTGCAAGTAAATTTAGGCACAACAGACAACTTTGGAGAGACTCTGACGATCTGATTTGGCAAATGTTGGGTGATAACTTTACCATTCCACGTGCCAGATGTCACAGCATGTATCCAACATATTACTTCAGCTGACTGCATAAAATATCGCGCAACATTTTTACTAAAGAGTGAAATTTAGTAGACTTCATATATATGTGAAACATTTCAGACATGGAGCCACGATACAAACTCATTTTTTTTGGCACGCGCAATTACATTATCTGGTTGTTAAAACGTGAATAAAATTTATTGAATCATAATTGACAATCGGTAGGTAAGGCAGTTTTGGTGTTTAATATGCCCCGTTAGATGTATCATAACGTGTTCTATGATCAGAGGACAAGCACATTGTTTACGAATGCGCAGTAAATACTTTCCCTTGTGTAGTGATATGTCACCTGAACAATTCATAGGAATAAAGAATTGAAACTTGTCGTCATGCATAGACACACATTTTTTTGTGGATAACTCGATATGACGAGAAAAGTAAACACCTAAGAATCACATACTTCCGCATGCGCAGAATGATTGCCTTTTTAAAAGTGATTTTTGAATCATACCTGTCTCCGAATCTGCATTTCTTGGCGAGAACACGCATCATAATCAACAAGCTATTTCTCCCTATCATATACTCCATTGTATTTCTCACTGAAAGCATGCGTCTTAATCCTCGAGCAAGTTCTCTCTCTCTCTCTCTCTCTCTCTCTCTCTCTCTCTCTCATATACTGCACATTAAAAAATTATATATCACACTGAGATCATGCATTATAATCCTCAAGCAATTTCTGTATCATATATTCCATTGCTTCCACATACAGCATTGTACTTCTCACGGAGAACATACATTGTAATCCTCAAGGGATTTCTCTCTATTATATATGCTCCATCACTCGCATACAGAGCACTGTGTTTCTCACTGTGAACATACATTATGATCCTAAAGCCATTTCTCTCTATCCTATCTTCCATCGCCTGTACATAAAGCATTGTATTTCACGATGAGATCATGCATTATAATCTTCTGTATCATATTCTCAATCGCTTGCATACAGAACTGTGTGTTTCTCACTGAGACCACACATTATAATCCTCAAAGGATTTCCCTCTATCATATACTCCATCGCTTGGATATAGAGCATTGTATTTCTCACCGAGAGCTTGCGTCATAATCCTCAAGCGATTTCTCTCTATCATATACCCCATAGCCTGCACAAAAAGCATTGTATTTAACACTGAAATTATGCATTAAATCTTCAGACGATTTCTGTTTCAAATGTTTTATAACTTGCACACACAACACTGTTTATCTCCCTGAGAACATGCGTTATAATCCTGAAGCGATTTCTCTCTATCATATACTCCATATATAGTACACGGGGAACGCACAGAAGCGCCAAACGTTGACCCAAAATATTAAACATGAAATATTTCTTGCTTAGTATTGTTACGTATATGTAATTAAATTACTTGTGTGTTAGTTTTAAATTTTCTTTCATTTTATTTTTATTTCATTACATGTTATTGTAATAACTTTATTCACTGGATTTGACATTTTTCTAGAAAAATTCAGTTCAGTTCTTTTAGCCTGATTAGAACGCAAAATGATTGCTACATTGTATTTTTAGCTGACCTAATTCTTGACCTTGGTTCCGATTTTGTAAACACTAAGTGAAAATGATTGGTTATTACCAAGGTCATGTTCAGCTCACGTGTTAGCTCTGTTGTAAACAGTTTTATTTTTAAATTCATTTCCAGTGTGGAAATTAGATTCTTAGATACGGCTATTCTAGCCTACGAGCTAACTGACTTGTAGTGAGTGATCACGTGACCCATCACACGGGTCTGAAATGACGTTTTAGTTGGGTTTAATTCCCAATCTCAGTGTTTATGAGTCAGTTGTAAATTATACCTTCAGGCCGAAAGGCATTTCTGTTGTTGCCATTTGAATTGAGTTTTTTTTCTTCATTTAAAATAATTTATCCACCCTGGAAAATACTCTTCTTCATCGAAATTCTTGGACAAAGACATTTACTAAATTATTCTGAATTCTAAAGCCGGAATTCTATTCTTGGTGACTCAACAAGTAACTGTTAACACATCAGCACAAACTGATTATAGAGGACGTCATCATCTTCCATCTTGGAACTTCATCGAGATTCGAACTTGGATTCAATCAGAACTGTTTAGTGATAGGACTGATATTTTTAAATTCTAGGATTAATTTTTGGATTAGACTCACAAACCGTAAGTCCTTTTTCATATTTTTACCTTGTTTTTCTAGGGAAATAAATTAGTTTGTTAAATTTACCAAGCTTGTTGACTTCACTCTTTTCTTTTGTTACTTTTGTACGAGCCTACACGTAACAGTATTCTCATACAATGATGTTCTCATAAATGTAGTTATGTCTATCTGTCATCCATGTTAGTTTTTTTGTGTTTGACAACATAGAATGTTCTAGAAATGAACTTTTGACCTTCATCCTGTTCCATTTTTGTGTATTAGCTTTTTAATAATGTTGCTTACTTGAAAAATCACTCATTCTTGCATTAGCATCTTTAGCAGAATCAGTCTTAATTTTTTGTTCATTATTTCATTTGGGTGAAATTATTTATTGAAATTATTATTCACTGGAAATACAAAGTGATCATCTATAAAAGTCTTAGACTGAAACATAAATTTGGAACTATAGTGATTTTAAAGAAGAAAAGTTTTGGATTATATCATTGTGATATATCAAAAGACTATTAGCACATCGCCACACTAAAGGCTACTATAACATTAGCATATTCAAGGCTTTAGCCACATTAGCCCATTCAGTTCTGGAACTTATCAATGAAATTTAGTTTAGGATTATTTAGGATTTAATTCGCATTACTGTGAGCTCTTTTTAAAATTCTGATTTTGTGTTCAAGAGAAATAAATTATTTGTTGAATTTTACACAAATTGTTGGTGTTCACCCTTTCATGTTATTTATTTTAAGACCACAGAGTCGTAACAATACATATATCTTTATTCTGAGCAAGTGTAAGAAACAAATGTCATCAGTATGCAGAGTTGGAATCATTATTTTTCTGGAAGCTTTTCACACTATCACTCACATAAATGAGGGTGTCAGTGTCGGCTTATACGTGGTGGAAAGAAGACTTGGGATTAGGATTCGCTGTGATATGTCGTGGAAAACAATGCCTGTACATCTATCTTGACATGCAACTTACAACCTACTTACACAAGAATTATGAAAATCAAATGATCAGGCTCCATTGCTGCTAGAATAAATGTAAAATACTGTATAGATCTAGGGAGATTTTTAGACAAGTCATTTTGGCCTAAAGCGATTTATTGCAGATGTTGGTTAACTAATGAGCAATAGAACAATGTTGTTTATTACCGAGAAGAATCAGATGAATGGGTACTCGTGCCAGTTCCCTGTTATCTACTCGTTTGTTTGTCTCCTTCCAGCAAACCTATGGTTGGGTTTAATCTCAACATACTTTCCTGGAATGCCACAGTTATTATGTCAAGTTCTTTTTATCTTTGTCAGGTATTATCTGATCAACATATTGATATATGTGGCATTTCCGTATTTTGGTTATTTCAGGAACAAGTTCTGTTCTTAGCAGGTTCGGTTTAACCCAACAGGTGAACTAGGCGGCCGCCTAGGGCGCCAAGAATTGGAGGGGGCGCATAAAACGAAGTAAACTGTCACGATATTCATTTATTATCATCATTAAATATGTAGAAAACGTAATGAAATTCGTAAATTATCAAGACGAACGTGAATTAATACCAATGAACGGTTTATAATAAGCGATGCTACGAGGGTTGTGAGACGCAAGGTGGAAGGTTCGTCAAATACCCTTGCACCGGCCGTGGTTCTTAGACTAAGTTTATGCTATGTGCCTAGTGCCACTGTTGACGAGGATGCGGGTTGGTCATTACGTAAAATCCGTGGAAAGTCATATTGTGGTATATTAAATACAATAATTAATATTACATATTGATGATGATCGCATAGATGGCATTATATTAAGATAAGCTTGTAATGCGTTTGTATTTTTCACTCAAGTCTACTTACCGTGTCTTGGATATACCACTGAAATCTACTGTGATGGCACCGTTATCCTTATGGGTGATTTTAATTCCAATCCGTGTTCGTTCAGAAAGGACACCAGAATTAAAATGTTGCATTCCCTTTTGGTTTCCTTAGATTTTTGTTGAGTAATGTTGATTGTTACCATGGTTACTGTTTACACTCGTGTCTTGTTCTGGTGCAAGTCAGTTTCTAACTGATCACATCAGTTTTAACAAATCAAAGATAGATATGGACAATGACAACTGATGATGGTAATTTAAATTTTTCAAAATCACAGACCTATATTTGGATCCTTTGAATTTCAGTCTTACGCGATGGGTGATTCAAAATTGTATCGTTTGAAGTAAAATTGCAACAAGGTGACCCTAGCAAAAGATGTGAATATGCGTACAAGTTAGACCGATATAAGACGTTTCTTCCAATAAACAAGAAGGCAACTGAATTATTGCATAGCAAAATAGTTTATGATATAGCTTTTGCGAGCAGAAAGACTCTTCCAATTTCAAATTTCGAACCATTCTTAAAGCCGTACATGAATACTGATCTGAAGTGATTGCATCAAACCATGACTGAAACAAGGCGAGAGTGGGTTCAGAATAGAAAAGTTGTGATTGAAAAAATAATTTTCGCCCGTTAGAAAAATGCGAAAATAACCTTTTGAAAACTCCAATAAACATGTTTTAGATTATTTTAGGCTAGAAAATGATGACATTGATAAGTTTGCAGAGGTAGACCAAAACAAGTTTTGGAAAACTATTAATTTAAGAAAACAGAAATCTGAATGACCGATTGAAATGCAATTTTATCCATATTGTACATCGTGACCCTGCAGACACTGTAGATCAGTGGGAATTGTACTTTGAAACTTTGTATTCGCCACCGAAGTTGAACAACGAGTATGGGTATTTCCACAAGATAGTTAAATCGTAGGAGGATTTCCGCAAGGCAGTTAATGAAATCGTGGGAACATTGAAGGAGTCCTTCTGTAGTGATGAGACAAATTAGATCACACATGATGAGCTTTCTTCTGTACTTTCGGACTTTATATTGGGAAAGGCAGGTGCAGTAGATAATTACAAATTATGAACATCTTAAGGATGGGGTAAATGCGCTTAGATCCGCCTTGCTTACCCTTTACAATTCCGTGTTGATATTTGCACATGTTCCTGATCAACTAAAATGTATGATAGTAACACTTATTAAGGGAAGGAATAAAACAAAAGTGATCAAAATCATTAACGGACAATAACTCTTCCAGTTATTTGTAAGATTTGTTAAAATATTTGTAAAATTATTCTGCTTACTAATGAACATACTGTATCTTATAGAAACGTATTTATTGTTCCAGATCTGAGTACCTCCACAGTCGATGGCCAATTAAGAACCAACGCGAACACTGAGGGAGGAATTTTACCAGGTACATGAAGAGAGATTAGGTCAGCTTTTGCTCCTTGATGAATGTTCCTGCATATGAAACATGAAAGGAATATTTTCTATTCTTATGGCTGAAAGTCATCGATATATCCACAGTGCGACTGACATGCTAAATGAAACCTCTAACATAATTGCATTTACTCTTGGAAAAGATAATCCGCACTTGTCCCTTCAACATCCTCTAGCGTTAGGGTCAACTTAAAAGGGTTTCTTTTGTAGATAGAGAAATATATATCTGCTGGAAGAAATAAGTAACACATTTCAAAAGAAGTTTCTTCCTAGTTTCTTTATCAAGGCAGTCTTGACGAAGGATTTTTCCTGTACAAAGTATTGTAGCATACGTTATATCACATCTGTCATCCATGACGAAGTTTCTGAAGTCCCCACATACTGATATGTGATCTTTCATTTCAGTCATGGAAAATTTCTGCGCGATAGATTGCTGCTCATGGTATCTTCTGTTGCAGTCTGTAATTCTAAGGATAACCTCTTATTCAAACTCTCTGACAGTCCGTGCTATTTTTGATCATATCATTATCAATCAGTGAAACAACCGATGTATTTCCCTGAAAGGTCACCTGCCATACTCCAACATTTTTCTTTTTACACCAGATCTGCATTATACTCGCACAAAAAGAACAAAAATTTACCAAGTCAAAGAAGAAATAATAATTTAATTACTCGAAATAGAAGTATACAACGCTGTTACTTCCCTTAGCTACGATTTCCCACCTACAGAGGACGCCAACCGGAAATGACGTATATTTATCCTCACAAGACGAAGTACATGCTTCTTGTCGTCGAAAACTGACACACTATAAACTATGGATAGGGAATATTTAGATGAAACTACTGAAAACTACTTTACTGTTCAGCCTTATATCCATATGCGTGCATGATGCACTAGATTGTGTCGCTTTCAAAACTGTTCCATTGTTTCAATTTATTTTGAAAGTTCCCGTTAATGCAGGTAAAAAGGAATCAATGCTGGCTTCCCTATGTCGGCCGACTTTATAAAAAAAGAAATCGGCACACTTAAAAGAATCCAAAGGAACCAAAGTTGGCTCCCTTATGTCGCTCGACTTCATAAGTAAAAATCGGCACACTTAAAAGATACTAAAGTCAGTTTCCGGAGTTGGTTTACTTTGTAATAAAATAACCTTTGTATCTGATATCCTGTCGGTAAGTTTAAGCAAGGAGTTTATTGCTCGCTGCCGGTTGTGTTTATTCATCACCAGGGCTCTTATTTGTTTGCTATATGTAATTATAATTGATGTTTGCTGGGCAAATAGTATACACGACAATAACTTGCTTTAATAATACTTTTGTAACCCATGCTAGCGAAAAGATTATCATTTGCACTCACAGTGAATGTATTTTAAAATAATGATTTTTATGTCCGAGATACCGTCGTATAGTTAACCTGGATACAATATAATCTTTGTCAGTTTGCACCTTGTAACTTATCATGCGTGAATGGCAGGTTACCTCAAGCAATCGGGTGATATTTTCGTCTCATTTACGATTTTGTTATTTGACATAAGCGCTACACACTACAGTAAGGATGCATACACAAGCCGGCATCCGCTATATATACGGAGTTCGTGGATATATTTTTTTCTTTAATAAATTTCGCATGATGAAAAAAGAAGGAATAAATGATAACAATGCAAGGTTAGTTTCTTTCATTTTATTTTCAAATAAGTGTATGTTTATCAATTTTTTGTACCGTACGGGGGGGGGGGGAGGAGCACAAATTCAACACAAAAGTAGAGTATTTCCTTTCTTATTTGTATGGAATAATGGAGCAAATATGACTGACGATATTGAAAAAAATAATGAGAAGCTTTCAGTTTACGCGCGCACACACTAAGTCAACTTGAAAAATAAAAACAAACAATAAAATTAACTGGTAAGAGCTTCATATTGCAGCAACTAAACACCGACAAAATGTTCAACATTATTCTCTCTCTCCTTCATGTGTAATCGAGTGTGTATTATATGCAGCAGTGTTACAACCTGAAGCCTAAAATTAAATATATTTGTTATAATATCTCATGTACACTATCCTTAGATAAAATGTATATGTATTCTGTAGAATTATCTGTTAAGTATTATTGTTTTATAAATCAGTATTGATAATTTGACCGGAAGACTTAAACTGAAAATGTTGTTGTGCAGATGCATATATTTTTAGCATAAAAAAATGTATATAAATATTTTAATTAGAATGAGCAAGGTATGTCAGTTTGTGTTTTCTCTCATATATATGTACGTTACGAAGTATGATTATTTTCTTTGAAAGAATGTCAAGATAGTTTGTTTAAATTTAGTTTTTTCCTTATACCTATTCCTAAAACCTATCTTACATAGTATCTACTTGTTGTTTGAAGAAAAGAACTTGTTCAAACTATTGTTAAGTTGGGCAAAATTGTCTTTCGAGTTGGGCCGAATTGTCCTTGGGCCAAATTGATTATAATCCAGCATAATTGATAAAACTTTCCCATCCCTTGCCCTTTTCGATCCCACAGCTTGAATCCACTTTTTTTTCCTGGTAAACAGGGTCTTTAGGAAAAAGAAAGGACCCTTTTTCCATTCATCACTCTTTTGGTTACATCCATATGCAACACAGCGCACCATATTTGCTGTACAAAAGAACGTTCGTAAGATATATCACATAGACATCTACGTGGGGAAATTAAACACTTGAATGGCTAGGTTGAATAGACGGGATAAATGTACGTCAATAATTGTTTCATCTAAAAAAAGCGGATTTTTAAGTCATAATTAAACATTTTTATGGTGTGCATAGATAACAAATGCATTTGTTTATGACTATAAAATATCACACGTTTGTACAATATAGGTCGCCAGTGACCTTTAACAATGTGATCAAAAGCGCCTCTTTTTCATGTTATCACAGTGTGCTCCTGTCATCAGCATGATCTTACTACGACTTATGGCCAAGATATGTCTGAATATCTGTCCGTACTCCTAGCATGCAGTAATGCTCATATTGCTCAATATGCCATTATAATTACTGTTTTATGCCGTTATCCTTTGAAATGTAGTCATAGAGGATCTCAAATGGGTGATGATTTAATACTGAATTTATGAAACGAGTTGAATGAGAGCATTGGTGAGCAAAAGCTGAACATTATTCAACGATTTTCATAAATTTAATGTTAAATCATTACCCATTTGAGATTCTTTTTATCACGAAGTTTTTAGTTAAGTGGAAATTATTTAGATGGAAAGAAGAACGAATAATTTCGTTCATTCTGACAGACGTTGCACCTTTAATTTGCTGTGCATAAAAATAGTCCCAACCAAAGTTGAACTAGTATTGACGTTTAAAAGTAGATTATACTTTTCTTACAAACTATAAATCAAAGAACAAGCGTCCTTCCGAATAAACACAACATTTTACACAGACAGAATAATTTTTCAACTCATAATGTCCAATGTGTATGATGTCGAATTGTTTGATGCACTAACAGTAGAGTTGACAATCCATGTTTACGTAACCTTAAAGTGTCACTTTCACAACTAAACAATACATTGATAGTGCGATATTCATGTGAAAGAAGGTTTACTAGATGCAGAAATTCCCATATTTACGGTAATATATTTATATCCTGATATTTGCAGTGTTTGATTTAGAACAGTAGACTACAGAATATGTAAACAAATTTCATTTTGACTCGAAATTGCATCACATATTTATCGCGTAAATATGCAGTGGTTGGATAAACTTGTCTCAGTTTGGAGACCGGTTTATGTCCACATTCTTCTATGAACAGAGGTGAGTTGATTGACTTCTGTAAGTTAACATTTAATCAACGCTTGTATATAGGGTGGATTCCATGCTACAGATATACCGCCTCACTCAACCCCCACCCCACACAAGCAATACCCCTAGTTTTACTTGTTGTTGTTATTGTTTTTGTCTTGTGGTTTTAGCCATTTTTCATTTTATGATATGTTATAAATGACCCCTGTGGGGGTAAATTAGCCATACTGAAACAGACGACACCATTTTTCACCAATTCCCTTGAGCGAGCCGATTCAAAAAATGTTCATTGAAAACAAAAAATTCCAGAAGACGGAGTTAAAAAAGTTTTCTCACGATCGCAGCCAATCAGTAAAGAGAATACTGCACAATAATTTCATGGGTTTGTTTGAACCAATCAGAATCACATAAATTGGTATTTTAACGTGTGGTAATATCAAAAATATGAAACTGCACATACCATAGGAAAACTATACCTTACTATGTGATAAAAAAGAAAAATATTAATGTCATAATAGATCATTTGCGCTAATTTTAATTCTAAATAAAATGCACGTTAACTGAACGTTTTGCCAACTGTTCCAACCTTACAGTTTCTCAGGCTTATGTCAAAAGTAAATGCAAAAGCTAAGCCATTGTGTGGATTATGAAAACGCGTTTTGGAGTAATGTTTTTCTTATAATATGGAATTCATTTTCTATTTCAATCAACCGTTTTACAGTTCCGTAACAATTTTTCTAACTGATGAGGGCAGGTCTAAAACGAGGCAATGTCATCTGGAGAGTAACGGATACTGGAAACAGAGATCTGACGTCGTAGACACCGCTCTGTAATGATGAATTGCGTATCCAGCGGCACACAATTTACAGTAATCAAGAAAACTGATGACCCCGGAGCCACGCCTAGTTCAACACGAAGGTAGTGTGGTGTCATTTGATTTCTCGCACTTGAAATGCATCAACAAGTTTGCAATTTCGCAGCAGATCGTCGCAAGCCAAGATAGAAAAATCACTTTGTCCCTTTGACACTAATGGCTGCTTCTTATGATAAAACTTCCTTGTTTCTAATGAATATGCACAAACTACTTAACCAATCGTTGCACGCCTGATTAATAGTTACTTTGAAAGGTGATCCAGTATGACCTTCCACGCTGATTGATTGATTAAAGGCACTTTCTTTGACGTGCAAGAGCTTGTTTCATTGTGTTCTTGATGACGTATTTTTGTTTATGCATATTGATGAGAAACAATGAACGGTGATTTGAGTCACTCAAGAACGGAGCTATGTTAACTTCCTAGCAAGCTGATACTTGTAGTAACTTTTTGACGTCATAGATTCCACTTTGCAGCTCCGTTTCTTCAGCAGGTCAGAATCAACATTTACAAAAACTCGGGGCCCCAGAAGCTATGTCTAGCTGAAGACTCAAGTTGTTTGTGAAGTCCCGCCAAGTAATCACGGCAGACAACTCTTCCTTAATATTTGTTCACTAGCAGCTTGAAAGGACCGATAACAGGTGTTACTATTTGAACTAGATTCCTTTTGACCTTGCTGTCATACGAAACATTTCGGGCATCAAAAAGAAAAGAAGAGATATTTCTGGAGCATAGTGAGATTTATGAATAGTTCGATCATTGTCTTTGTTTAGGCTTTTCCCGCCCCTAATCAAATAAATGTTTGCATCGATAAACTCTTAACAATTTCTCTCTATATCTGTCCACTTCACAACTATATCATACTATCTTGTTATTTGAAATTGTACGATTACGGTAAATGGAGACAATAAAATCTTGTATGCTAGGATTTTACATGTATATACACAAGCACACTCACACACAAACACGTGTGTGTGTGTGTGTGTGTGTGTGTGTGTGTGTGTGTGTGTGTGTGTCTCTTCCTGGCGTAGGTCTAAAGCAGCAGATTTAGATATAAATGTATAAATGTATGTGGTTCGAAATTAGATTATCACAAAAAGTTTGTTTCTAAATTTAAAAAGTTCACGATTTCTGCCGATAAAACGGTCACGTGTGTATACACATAAAACGAAGACATACAATGGTTTTCTTTTCAAGAAAATAAACAATGACACGACACTACAGTGTCACAAATTCAACAATTTTTCATACAGATGATACAAATATTTTATGAGTTTAACATGGTAGCAGAACAACAAATAATTAACTTTTCTTTACATGTGTAATGGTTAAAAAACGTTAAAGTTACTCGCGTTGAAGATTTGCATGGAAGAAAACCAGTGTTCGTTTGTTGATTGAAAATAGCAATGAAAAAGACTCACTCAAATGCTCGAGAAAAGATGCAGATTATTATTTCTAATGATGAATGCGATGACGTCAGTGGCATCAGCATTGATTGCATACAAGGTAAAGCAAACAGTACAGTACGAGGAAGGAAATAATTATAATCCTCAATGATTCGACAAATATAAGAGATATAACATATGGAAGGCGAAGTCAGATTTGAAACAGCACATATTGTATCATTAAATGAAGTAGATGATTGAGGTTCAAATACAGAAATAGTCATGTTTGATAAATCTGAAATTATTCATATGTTTACAAGGATTGGAGAAACGTTACAGAAGGCTGGAATAATAGCCCATGTACTGAACGGTCGTTTTGCTTGCTTATTGATAGCACTTAAGGAAAATTAATCAAGCAGAAAATATTCTGTGTGTATTTATTTCTTTTTCAATGATGACCAATCCTATTATTCATTTATATCTTTGCTTCTACCTTGACTGTCCAGCTGTTTGCTCAGAAATATGGGAAACTTACAGATAATACAATACACTGAATTGAAAGACTGCTAACTGAACAATCTAACTACATATTAATTAAGCACGCGAGAAGCTGTTCATGACAGTTACGTGAATGATCAGTGTCAGCCAGACATAGTTGACGTGCAAGCATATTAAAAATACGACAATGGCTGCAAATAATATTTTCTCAAAATAATATTGAGCTTAGAAAGTAAACATGAAAAGAGAGGTTACATACACAAAGCCTTTTGAAAATTAGTTAAAGAGAGAAAGCTAGAAAATATATAGTTAGATCAAGAAAAGGAGTTTTGCAACAGTCAAGTTAAGGATTTGATGGAAAAGGAAAACATTGAATATTTCTCAACTTACTTTGATAAAAATGGCCCATAGTGGAGACGTTTAAAGGAACATTTAAAGACAATTATGTGGAAGTAATTCAATTAAACTTAAATTAGAAAATGTGTTGACGTTTTACAATATTTTTTGAGAGGTATAATAACAGTTATCCCAGATCGATAGACATTAATTACTCCAACATAAAAGAAAAGAGATTAAAATTTTGGATCAATCTACTCAGTTATTTGGAAGGCGAAATTTAAAAGCGATGAAACAGTTAGAATTTCAAAATATACAAAAAATGTTTTGCGAATAGCTACTTTCCTGACCTGGCTGAGTGTATATTTAAAACCAGGCAAGTACTTTTAGGTGATCCAGACGTTTACAGACTGGAAAATTTTAATTGATAGGATACCGAGGGCATGCTTTGCAAAGAAGAGTTATTTCTAAGCGATAAGCAAGATGACATATACAAAGTTGGAAATACCTTGAAGACCAAATGAAGCAACAGTTAAAGGTATGTACTCTTGAAATGGAAAGAACATTCTAATTTATGTAACAGCTGGTTAACTAGCTGAAAGCAATATGCCATTTAATAAATTACATCTCCATCGGAGACAACTGAGGAAGGGTGCATGAATCGGAGACGACTGAAGAAGGATGTATAACAGAAGTATTAAAGAACAAGGACAGTTTTTAAAAAAAACGGGTATCTAGGATGAGACAGATAGGGAGAAACGTATTCGAGAACGAAGGATTAAAACATGAACGACATGCAAATTCACGTTGATTGAAACACCAGTGTTTAAAAAAGTACATCCCAAATCAGGCAGACAAAAATATGGTACACGTGAAAAATATAGTGAGGCGATTACATAGCAGATTGTCATAACAGGGAAATAAATGAAATACTGAGGAAGGATGACTTTCAAAACCATGAAGTTGATTCAACAGAGCTAAAACAAAAGATGGTATATGAGATAAATTAAGGGTTATCATCAATCACATAAATGTTAATACAATCATGGACGCATTTCAACTACTTTCAAATTTCGTTCAAACAAGGCATAGAAACTACACAATCATCCATTTATTCTGGATGAAGAAAACTCCGGCACACCTGTCACAGTGTGTAGATATATTGGTTTTGAAGATACAGTTGTTCTGTGGAACGAATACACCGCCTTCTGCACGATTTTTATATAACTTTAATTTGAGCTTTAGCGTTAATTAAAATTTAAACATGCGAAATACATGGCACAAAGTTACAAAATTACACAAATATAAGAGAGAATAACAGATGGCGGAAATATACTTCATGCTATACAAATCTTTAAACATTTGTAATACTTATGAATGCAACAAAGGAAAAAGTAGATCGATAAAGAGCATAATCCACTATGAGATTTACCCACATCAGTTGAACCAGAGAGTATAGATGGCAGAAGCTAGTTGTGTAATTTCTTACTCGCATTTAACATATCAAAGTATACTGGAGTTATTCAAGTCACTATTCTGGTTTAACGTTTACTTTCAAATGAGGAAACTATTGTGTTAATGTTCAATAGCAATATCTGGTAAGATAATTTTAATCCAACTGAAGGTAGCAAAGATTTGTAACAATTTAAAAAAAAAATCCACTAAATTATGATGTGAAATACCTAAAAGGCCAGGGATTAAAATAAAAGTATAGATCATCGCAAATTTTCAGAGGCCTTGGACGAAAACTTTCAATATTACATATAGTCTTTTTACTAACGTAAGAAAGAAGTGGAGAAGACTGACTAAGATAGCACTCATTATACATGGAAAAATGAACACTCTGGCTTTTGACGGTAAAGGTTTTGTGTATGATTGCCGTATTTGTAGGAAGGTGGGTCAATCGGCTGGAGAGACTTCTTTTAGCAGATGGCACTGGTACGACGAATGAATGGTACCATGTTTGAAGAATGCATTACAGTTCCAAAAGTGCTTTTGTTGGCAGTATCTTTTATTACAGAGTGAAATGGTAATAAAAATGGGTATTATCTGCACACACAGCAAAAAAGTATTGCAAACGCTGATAAACAATCTTTAATAGTACGACAAGAAATTGTTGAAAACAGATGACAAAGTGAGTAAACATTATGAAGACGTAGAATATAACAATTTTAAAGACGATAGTCCTACTGTCAGGCTGGCGTAACCTATGCTTACCATATCTATCAATGCGATTCGCTGTTTCGATGCTTAAATGACACTTGGCAATTTAGAAACGATTAAACGATTGACCTTAAACCAGGGGTCTCAAACTCAAACCATCATGAGGACCCCATGATAGCATTTTCGATGGCCCAAGGGCCGCACCACCTTTATTTTCTCTCATGACACCTTGTGACGCCAATCAGTTTGCGGGCCACAGGATAGGGCTTGGCGGGCCACATGCGTCCCGCGGGCTGCGTGTTTGAAACCCCTGCCTTAAAACTAAATAAATAATCATTTATAACAGTACTGCAGGAACTACTATAATTTATTTTAAAGCAGTTTACGAATCTCTAATTGTCATTTGCATGTCTGCTTTTCACAACATTGCTACAAGCTTTGTTTATATGACTAGCCCATCAATGCCGCCACCCCCACCCAACCCCAGTGTTCAGCAAGGAGAGAAACAACCGATCGATCCGTTTTCAAAAGCTAGCCTATTACACTGCCAATTCTTCTAGTCAAGGCTGCTGCCATTTGGTTTAATTCAAACGAAAAAAGCATCAATATTTATTAGGCCATATTTAACATTTTGTCAATGAATGAATCACATATACATCCTAATTGAAAACTCACACCATTTGTGCCTTCGACCAATACTAAACCTTTTCCAACAATTGCTGTAGACAGTTGCTATAACAAATATTGTAGAATCTTTTTCCTTAAACAGGTTCCACCTTTCACATAATAGTAACTGTTCTCTAATTTCTGATTTTGTATCAACATTTTCTGTAAGATATATGCAAATATATTTGATGTATCAGCTATTATACTTTCAAAAACCCTTTCTATCAACTACTCTTGCAATATTGTTTGTGCTTGGACTGGTTCTCTGTTATTCACGCTTTAAACTCTTCAATCGTTTTCATATATTTCAGCATTATATTATACAGAGTCTACTGTCTGCAACTGTTATATAATCCCTTAATTCTCTTTCCTCTTTTGTGGTAATAACTTTTTTTTACCGCAGGTGGAAGTTCCACAATTTGAATTCTTTCATGGTAATCATATGTTCGCGTTTCTGCTTCTCTTACCCATTAATTAAGCGGTTTGTTTCTTTTACTTTGTTGCATTTCTATTTCCTTTTATTTTTGAACAACAGTGTGTTCTAACGGATAGTTAGCTTGTGTTGGACATTGTCTAGTCTCTACCGTTGACTTTGTCCAGGCTCTGCTGCTGACTTTGGCCAGTGTTTGACTTTTCTCTAGTATCTCTACGTATATTAAACCTGTCTTGAAATTCATGTTATGGTGGAAGTATGAACAGTTTCTCTGTTTGCTAAATCTTCAGCATTTAATTATTACAAGACACTAGATCCTATGGATCTTTTTTCTTTATTAATCTACTTGCTAAATGTTTTGTGTGATCATCAAATCATGTTACGTTACCGGGTCTGCCTTTGAATCTGATGTTTATATCACCATTAGAATCTATGCGTGTCTCTATCATATTTAGTTATACATTCCAACCCTGCTTTATAGGCACGAGTGTTGAATAGTTTCTTACATTTAAAATTTGTTTGTTTTATAGAATCCTACCGAGCATTACAGTATCCTAGGTTATGCTCATAATTATGAAGATTTACTGGATCATCGATTGCAATATCAGTATTTAAATGTATTCCCATAAAGGATGTTCAAGTTCTTTCGTTTTGAAACCTTCACCGCCTTTTGCCACTTATTCTGTTTCTTCTCAGAGGATAAAATGTTATATATTAAGGCACAGTGAATGTGTTTCATTTTTTACATATCAAACTCATGAGAAGCTTGTATTCTATTCAACAGCAACTTTGAGTATGATATAAAAGAATGTAAGAAGGATCCTGACGGTAATCTGATTGCATTAGATATTAAAATTGGTGAAAGGAACGTTTCTTTAATTAATTATATGGGTCAAATAATGATTGCCCATAATTTTACAATAATAAAATTTATACATAAATATGAAAGTGAGTCTATAATTATATGCTGGGAATTTTACTTGGTTCAAGGTCCAGAATTAAATTCATATAATTATGGAAATATAAATAACCCGAATGCTAGGAATGCACCATTAAGGATGAAAGAAACGTTTGGTCTCTTTGAGAGCAATAAAGGCAGGATGAAAGAGATAGAGAGGAAAAGGAGATGGAGACGAAAAGGACCTCTAAAACCAACTAGATTGGAGTTCTTTCTTGTGTCTGGATCTCTTAAGCCAAACTTAGGAACAAGTGACAATTGAACCAAGTTATAGGTCTGACCACTTTATGACAATATTGCGATCAAATTGAAGTAATTTCAGACGGGGTAAAGGTTGGTGCAAATTTAACAGTTTACTGGTTGATAAAAATATATAATGAAATAAAAATATTGAATGAAGGGAATACAATTGTAATATGATGAAACTGATTATTGTTGAAATATTGTCATTGTATTGAATTGAGATCTAAGATTTAGTATATCATTATCGTTATATCTAGACATATTGTTGATGAAGTTCGTGGAAAAACCATTTCATCTACTTCATTTAAAGAGAAGTGTAAATTAAAACAGGAAAACAAACTTGTGCAGCAAATACAGCCATGGGATATTATAATTTAGAAATATTGGAGTCTTTGAAAAGAACTTGAAAGTATGAGAAAAGAAAAGTGTTTGAGGAAGTATTATTAGATCCAGAGTAAAATGTGTAGAAGAGGGCGAGAAATCAATAAAATACTTTTACCATCTAGAAAATAGAAACTATGTGGATAAAATAATTCCATAATTAATTAAATGAAATTGCTACTAATCATTTTGATATTCAAATGGAAGTTAAAGAGTATTATAATAATGTATACAATGAAGGGAATGAGGAACTTCTCAAAAACTATACAATTCCAAGGCTAAACCAAGAGCAGCCTTTGCGATTAGATTGCAAAGTTTCCCAGACTGAAGTATTTGATTATTTGAAAAGTATAAGAACTATTAAAAGCCCTGGTTCAGATTGTTTCACAGCTGAATTTTATTATAGTCCTTTGGATTGACATTCGTAGTTAGAACAATTAATGAAGCACATGAAACTGGTCATCCTCAACTGTTTTGAGACAAGGCATGGTAACTTGTATACCCAAGAAGGATAAACCAAAACTTACCCTAGAAAATGGCGTCCAATTTCTCTACTTAATGGTGTAAACAAATTAGCATCGTGATATATTGACAAAAGAATTAAGGCAGTATTGAATGAAATGATATCTGACGAACAATTTTTTTTTTTTAAAAGGAAGATATATTGACGGAAATACAAGGGTCGTATATCATATTATGCACATTACAAAAGAGTTACAAATTCTGGATATACTATTAATAATCGATTTTGAAAATGAATTTGACTTTATTTCATGGAAATTTGATCACAATGTTCTAACAGACTTTAATTTTAGACCAAGTATGAGCCACTGGGTTGAAAATTTAAGTTGTAATATCTCATCGGCAGTTTTACAAAATGGCTCTCTCTTTAATTTTAGACCAAGTATGAGCCACTGGGTTGAAAATTTAGGTTGTAATATCTCATCGGCAGTTTTACAAAATGGCTCTCTCTCGGAGTTTTTCAAAACTTGCAGAAGTTGTAGACAGAGTAATCCAATTTTCCCATATTTCTTCTTATTATGTGCAGAAATATTGTCTATACTATTAAAGAATAAGAATAATAAAATATAAAAGATATCATGCTAAAGGAAACAGAATCTGTACTGTCACAATTTGCAGATGATACTGCTTTTAATTCTTGATGTCTCCATTGAATCTCTGGAATCATCTTTTGAAAGGAATTCAGGACTGAAACTTAACAGTGCCAAAACAAGTGCGTTTTTGAGTACAGTGCAGAAACATATCATCTCAGGTTCAAATTACAGTGGATGTCTGAATTTACATAATGGGGCATAGAGTTTTCGGTTGATTTGGATAAAATGTTATCGATTATTTTCTGAAATATAATAGAAACGATTAATAATTGTTTTAAAATACTGGGAAATGCTATCCTTAAAAGAATTTGTAAAATAACAGTTCTGAAAACATTATTTGTTCCAAAGATCAATAATATGTTCATCTCGTTGCCAAATCCTCAGTCAGGTTTTATCCGAAATTAAATGATTTTTGTCACCTTTTATATGGCAGTCAAAAGTGGACGAGTTAAAAGAGAGATTGCGCATTAAACATTTTCTAAAGGTGGCTTGGCAATGATAGACTTTGATAAACTTATCGTCGGGAGACGATGGTGTAGCTTCCGGCTGGGTGTCCTATCTGCACCTTCGCGAGTGGCTGAAGAGTCCGACCCTAGAGTGACAGTCTCTGTTGCACTTGTTGCAGGTGAACGTCGATACTTGTTGAGGCTGTTGTTGATTCGCCTTCCTCCTGGCTCTCTTTGCAGCGAGGTTTGTGTTTCTCGTTTCCTCGGTTTTCTGAACGCCCTGTCTGACAGCAAGGCGCCAGGCGGAGAGGTCGTCAGCACAGATCTCCCAGTCGTTGACGTTGATGTTGGCCGTCTTCGTGTCCTTCTTGCAGACATCTTTGTAACGCAGACGTGGCCGTCCAGTCAGTCGTGCGTCTTCTGCTAGCTCGCAGTATAGCAGGTACTTGGGAATGTGGCCTGGGTCCATTCTCTTGACGTGGCCGAGCCAGCGAAGGCGCCTCTCGCTGAGAATGGAGAACATGCTGTTCATACTGGCGCGTTCCAGAACCTCTGTGTTGAGTACTTTGTCCTGCCACTGGATGCGCCGAATGCGCCGCAGGCATCTCAGGTGGAAGCTGTTGAGTTTCCTCTAGTGGTTCGCGTACGTCAGTCTGGCCATAACTGCTGATGCCTTGGCAATCCTGCCGTTCACCTCAGCATCAATGAAGCGAGCTGGAGATGGTGGACCCGAGGTATGTGAAGATCTCAACAACTTCAAGGTTGTACCCATCGATGGCGATGGTGGGAGGGGAGTCTGCGTCCTGCGCCATGACGTTCGGTTTCTTCAGACTGATGGTCAGTCCAAACTCCTTGCAGGCGTGGGAGAAGCGACATACCAGCTGCTGAAGTCCATCTTCCGTGTGTGATGTCAAGGCTGCATTGTCGGCGAAGAGCAATTCACGGATGAGAACCTCTCTGACTTTACTCTTAGCACGGAGACGGGCGATGTTGAACAGCTTGCAGTCAGCCCTGGTGTGGATGTACACTCCCTCGCTGAAGTCCTTGAAGGCGTACTGGAGGAGCATGGAGAAGAAGATGGCAAAGAGCGTCGGCGCAAGGACGCAGCCTTGCTTCACTCCATTGCTGACTGGGAAGGCCTTTGATGTTTCGCCGTTGAAGCATACTGTGCTGTGCATGTTTTCGTGGAACGACGAGACGACAGCGAGCAGTCGTGGGGGCAGCCGATCTTCTGCAGGAGCCTGAAGAGTCCGCTCCGGCTGACCATGTCAAACGCCTTCGTCAGGTTTACGAAGGCGATGTAGGGGGCATATGCTGCTCACGACACTTTTCCTGCAGCTAGCGTAGTGAGAAGATCATGTCCACAGTTGACCGGCCGGCTAGAAAGCCACACTGGGACTCTGGGTTGACGCGGGAGGCTAGGGTCTGCAAGCGCGCCAGGGTGACACGGGTGAAAGCCTTTCTGACGATGCTGAGGAAGGAGATGCCCCGGTAGTTGTTGCAGTCGCTACGGTCTCCATTGTTCTTGAACAAACTGACGATGTTGGCATCTCGCATGTCCTGGGGGATATGTCCCTATTCCCAGCAGAGACAGAGGAGTTCGTGCAGGGGATGGAGCAGTGCTGTTTTCCTGCTCTTGAGGACTTCAGGCGGGATGCCGTCGCTCCCAGGGGCCTTCCCACAAGCGAGGCAGTCGATGGCTTTTCTGAGCTCTTCCAGGGTGGGCGGTGTGTCTAGTTCATCTATGACTGGCAGGTCTGGAGTGGCGTCCAGGGTGGTGTCGGTGACGACGTTTTGAGTTGCATACAGCTCGAGAGAGTGCTCAACCCAGCGCTGCAGCTGTTTCCCCTGGTCTGTGATGACTTCGCCCGTCTTGGACTTGAGTTGGGGGGGGCGGTCTTGGAGGTGGAGGGGGGGGGCCTGTCGTCTTCTTGATATCCTCGTACATGCCTCTTGCATCCCCGGTGTCGGCAGCTGTCTGTATATTGGTACAGAAGTTCAGCCAGTAGGTGTTGGCTCAGCGGCGGTCCGTCTGCTGGGCGTTGTTCCTGGCAGTCCTGAGGGTTTGTAGTGTGCTAGGGCTAGGTGTAGCCTTGTAAGCCAGGAGGGCTTTCCTCTTCTCCTCAGTCACGGGCTCCATCTCTTCCCAGTTGGCCTCATACCAGTCGGCATTTTTGCGCTCCTTCTTCCCGTAGGCAGTGATGGCTGAATTGTACACAGCGTCTCGGAGGTGGGACCACATGGAGTCGATGGTGTCATCAGGTGTCTCTTTGGTGAGAGCCTCCTGCAGCTTGCTGATAAACTGCTGTGTCTTCTCTGGGTTGCTTGCACAGCATGTGTTGATGCGTGTGCGACCCTTTATCTTGGCGTGGTGCATCTTATTCGCACCTTGCTGGCCACGAGGGAGTGGTCCGTGTCGCAGTCGGCACTGTGATAGCTGCGGGTGAGGAGGACACTGGCCAGTTCCGCACGCCTGGAGCAGCAGAGAGGGTGGACCCTACAACTTTGTAGAGACCTTATTTTTGAAAATTAAGGGTTCCTACGAAGGCTGAAAAAAAGTTTTTGCCTTAATAATGAAAACTTCTCTAATGGACCAGATTTTTTCTGATTTTTTCACGTGCTGGTCACTACGCGTATGTCGTCCACCCTCTCTGCTGCTATAAATAAAACAGCAAGTATAAATATTATCAATAATGAGTACTGGAGAACCACACTCAGCTAAATTAACTCGAGAGCGACTAGAGGCAATTAAAAAATATCTACCTGTTCGTGATTCTGTTAAGCAACAACTACAATCGCGTCAGGAATCTCAAGTTGAATTTGAAGAGGATACAAAAAATTATTTAAACCTATCACTGAGACACTAAAGGTATTCAACCTGTGTTAGAGAAAACCGCTGAAGCAGCTGGAAAAATAGCAGAAAGAACTGAAAAAATAGCAAGAAGAACAAAAAAGACAAAAGAAATTTTACGTGAACTTCCAGCTGAAATAGCTGCTGCGATGCCAGTCCCGGAAATACCTGAGGATGAAGATCAACCTGAGGATGAAGTTCAACCTGAAGATGATGAAGCAGAAGGTGCTGAAGCACCAGCCCCTAAACGAAAGAGACGTTTAATAAGTATTGATGAACTGATAAATAAATTTGATGAAAAAACTATTAAGACAATTTATCAATTAAACCTAACTCAACTAGCTGAATTTGCTGTGGGTGGTTTTAGTCGAAGAGGAAAATTAATGAAACCTGAACACGTAGACGATATTGGAAACAGTGAACAATGGAAAAGATATTTATATCGCATACGCATGAAAACTGAACAAGCTAGAAATGATGATCCATTATATATTGGTTATAGTGATCGAGTTAATAAATTAATTCAATTAAGAGAAAAGGAGATAGAACAAAAGAAACAGCAACAAAAACAACAAAAACAACAAAAAAACAACAAAAACAACCAAAAAAAACAACAAAAACAACAAAAAACACCAAAAACATTTGAGCAATCACTTCGTGATTATCCAGAATCACCAAAAACACCACCGAAACCAAGTAAAAAAGCACCACCGAAACCAAGTGAAGAGGAAGAAGAAGAATTTCAAGACGCTCCTGGCGCAGCTGGAAGTGGTCTAGGAAGTGGTCTTATTACCTGTCCCAATAACGTTCTTGCTGATGTTGATCGACTAGAAATCCTCATTGGAGGAAAAAGAGCTGGTAATAATTCATCAGAAATCATCAATGAAGCAGCTGATATTTGCAAACGATTATTTACAGGTGGTATCATGGATATTAATGTATATCTGTCTCTCATTAATGAAATCGCCGATGATTACCACAGTGATTAGATACAATTAGTTATAAAGTCACTTAATAATAAGATGATCCTACACAATGCTCGTGGACCTACCATGGTCAGGGTAATAAACTCTCGATTACCAGTATACAAAACGACCTACGGAGATGGACTAGGTGATATTGTTCAGGGTCTGTTTAGAAGAATAGCCCCAAAAGCAATACCGATTGCAAAGCAACTGGGCATGAAAGCTATTGATGTTGTTCGTGAAAAAGGTATAGGTGCTGTTGGTAATCTCGCTAGCAAAGCATTCTCAGCAATCAAAGATAGACTATCAAGATTAATACGCAGACCACAAGCGATCCGACCTCAACCTGTGAAATTACCTAGCACTGAAGTGATGCCCGCAAGTGTAAGTAAAATAATAAATCAAGCCGCTAATCAAAAACTAGCAGAGTTAGCTGATATCCCGATGTCGGAAAAGGAAAAAAATATAACCGCTAGTCTGATAGCAGGAAGTGGTCTCACTTCCCGAAGTTCTTCGAGTTAGACGAAGACGATAATAATAAAGATGTTTAAGCGCATATCTGACCCCGCGTTTGACATGGACGCACCAGTTCTCAAAGATGAGTCTGTGCGCGATTATCAGTATTATTCTTATGACGCTCGAATTCCAGATCAGCGTGGACGAATCGAACTACAGGTTCAAGATACAAGTAGGTATTTCTTGAAGTCGAAGGTGAAATTATGAAGACAGATAATACCGAGTATGCCGCTGAGGATAGAACTGGTTTTGTTAATAATGGTATTATGGCGTTATTTGACAGCGCTACGTACATGATCGACGGAAAAATTATTGAATCAATTCAGAAAGACGTCGACGTTGCCACGACGATACTTGGACTTGCAAGATACAGCGATGATTATTCAAGATCAGCTGGTCCATCAATGATGTTCTCAAAAGATACTTCTGACCACCCTGAATATAAACAATATGAAACAAGACGACCAAGAAATCATGCTAGAAACGCCGATGCGGATGTAGAAAATATGATTATTAATGTAAATGCAGATTTTAATTTAGGATTTGCAGCGCGTCGATCAATGTTGAAAGGTAATAGAAAAACATTTCCATGTGCGATTCCACTGTCACACATCTTTGGATTCTGTAGAAATGTTAGAAAAGTTATTTTTGGAGCTAAACACACAGTTGTACTTGTGCGAAAAGGCGATGATAATGATGCAATGTGGCACGTTGTGGGAGAGGGAGCTGATGCTAATGCTATAGCTGCTGCAACTGCGGCACTTCATGGTAAAGTTATACTGACCAAACTTTCCCTGGGGATGCCAGTGATGACTCCAACAATATCTGAAGAAGAGCGGTTGTTATCTTTTATGAGTCAAGGTGGTAAATCAACGTTATCATGGTTAACAACAACCACAGATGTTGTTCAGAGTGCAATTAATGGTCTATTCACATGGCAAATAGCTTCTCAGCAAGGTGTTTCTGCACCAAGACATCTATTTATTGCGTTTCAAAATACTGCACGAGTAAATAATCAGACACAAAGTATAATGATATTTGACAAACTTGGTGTTTCTGAGGTTTCATTAAGGATTAATGGACATCAAGAACCATCCGAGGATATATTACTGAATTTCGATCAAAATCATGTAGCACGTGCATATCATCGATTAATGACATTCATGGGTCGTGATCAAAATATTGATACTGGTTAACAAATATCGCAGCTAGATTTTACAACTCTGTATCCGATTTATTACTTTTCTCTAGAACATTTAGATTTAACCAGACAATCAGTAGTTGATATACATTTTCGAGCTCGTGTGACACGACCAGCAGCTATTGACAATTACAGAGCAATTGCTGTTATACTCAGCGATAAATCGATGTTACTCGAAGGTGTTGGTGGACGAATGAGAGTTATTGATGCTCCAGTGGAAAATATGTAAATAAACATGTAATTAGATCGTTCATAATATTAATAATGTCATATCATCACGTTAGTGTGAGTCTGACTCCTGGTCAGATTAAAAGACTGCAATCAGCATCAAAAAATAACTGTGGAATAAAAATATCGCTAAAGCGAGAACAAATGACAGGTGCAAATAAATTATCGTTGACCGAGCGTCAGTTCAAAAACTTCAATGACGCTAAAAAATCAAATAAAGGCGTCAAACTTAATCTTTCTGCGGGCGCCATCAAAAACATCGCTAAATCGGGTGGTATATTTCCACTTCTCGCAGCTATACCAGCATTAATAGCAGCTGCAGCCCCAGCTGTTGCAAAGGCAGCTGCGCTAGGTGCCGTTGGAACAGCTGCTGGAATGGCGTTAAAGAAAGCAACCGGACAAGGAATCAAAAAAAAGGGAAAAGGTCTAAGACTACCAGGAACCCCGTATTCATACGGAAAGGGTCTAAGATTACCAGGGACCCCGTATTCGTGGTACGGAAAGGGTCTAAGACTTCCCGGGACAGTTTACTAATATCACCTATGTCCAATTTTGATTTACTTAATGCTGCTAAGTAATTAAAAATAAAAAATTTCAGAGGTGTTTTTATGCGCGATCAATTACCAAAAAAACCAAACAATATTGAAACCGGTATCATTAATCTCGATAAAAACTCTGCCCAGGCACGCACTGGGTAGGATATGCAATTGATCCACGTGGAATTATTTATTTCGATTCGTATGGATTAGCACCACCAAAAGAATTTTTAAAGTACGTTACCGGTGATATTCCAATCTGGTATTCAACGCTACCAACACAAAAAATAACTGATCCTTCAATATGCGGTCGTGAAACCCTCGCTGTGCTTGATGCTGTATCAAAATCAACAGCACCGCCTCATAAAGTCGTGCACGCGTTCACTACACTACGTCATAACACTTAAATAGATATCAGTAAATATAATGGTAGATATTTATGGAAGATCTACTCGCAAAGATCAGAAGAAGATCGATTTATCTAAATATGCAACTCTTGATCAGCTCAGAAATGAAATCGATGATTTATTAAGTATCACAAGTGTGGATCAAAATGAAGTCGTTGTTTTTCAGGACAAACAAGGACGATTAAAAACGAGTAACATACAACTACTAGATGTACTTATACGAATTCCCACCGCGGTTGTTAATAATATCGTCACTTTTACTGATCAAGGTAGAATACAGGATTCCGGTAAATCAGTTAACGACTATGTTAAGAAAACTGGTGATGCATTTACCGGTGACATTATTATGTCAAGAAGAAAAATTACATATCTTGGAGATCCAATCGCAGATACAGACGCAGCAACAAAAAAATACGTCGATGATCAACTACTAGATGTACTTATATGAATTCCCACCGCGGTTGTTAATAATATCGTTACTTTTACTGATCAAGGTAGAATACAGGATTCCGGTAAATCAGTTAACGACTATGTTAAGAAAACTGGTGATGCATTTACCGGTGACATTATTATGTCAAGAAGAAAAATTACACATCTTGGAGATCCAATCGCAGATACAGACGCAGCAACAAAAAAATACGTCGATGATCAAGAATCCAAGTACGTGTCAGTGCGCGGTGGTATAATGCGTGCATTTCTCGACATGAATAATAATGGTATTAATAATCTCAGAACAACAGAAACAGATTTCGACGCCGCAACGAAGAAATACGTCGACGATAAGGAAATTCCAATAATGACTTCGTTAACGACAATCAATGATGGAATTGCTACATTTAGAACTGATTATTTTAATCACGTACAAACATTTCTAAATTTTCGTAGAAATGTAAACAGATCTATTAATGACTTTTTTGGAACTCCACCAAATGTTATTCTTAATCTCGCTGACATTAACATGAAAATCAATGATATTGTTAGTGGAATTCCTAATATCATTGAAAAAACGACTCTTATTAAAATTCCTCACAAGCAGATCTTCAACGTAGTATACACAGTAGCATCAGGATTAGGAGTATGGACACTGCAAGATAATAATCTCAAACACACCGCAGAAGTCACTGGTGTATACAGACTGTCCGTATTTAGTAGTGCAAAATTCAGTATATTTACTACATTTCCATGGCCTTATTCAAACGATACTTTTTCTGGAGTTGTATCCGTCATAATAAATAAAGATGCGGAAGAAACATTTCTGCTGGAAGCATCTGATAAAAATTTAACCAGAGCGTTATACTGGTGGTGCTTGGAATTTGTGTGTGAAACTCCTCAATTAGTTATCTAGATAAATATAATGAATCAAGAGTCATTTATCGATGTTCAACGTCACAGATACGCTCAAGTATGTGAGTGTCAAACCAAACTAAAAAATATCATCGACGATTACACGATAAAGGTAAAAAATATCGTCGACGTATGGTTGTTATTGATATAATGGTATACTCGGTTTCTGCTGTTATTGCTGGAACTGGATTATTACTATCAACAATAACGATGACAGCGCCTGCAGTTGTAACAATTATAGTTTCAACGGCAACAACATGCGCAGGTATTTTCAGTATTATCGCTAAGAAAATATCTACGTGTACAAATGATAAACTAAACGAGTACATAATGAAATTGCACACAGCAACAGCCGCCTACACTAAATTATGCTCGTATCTTTCAGCGTATCTCAGTGATGGTAAAATATCCGATGAGGATTTCGTAACGATAATGAAAACCTACGATGAAGCATTCATAATCGCTAGTGACAATAACGGAAAGATGGAGAATTAAATAATAACAATAATAATAATGTCATCGTTAGAATTACTTCAGCAGATCGTAGCTAATACAACGCCGTCAAAAACTACTATGATATCATTAAGTTCAACCAATCCTGAATTTAGCGTTAATTTTCCAACCGCAATTCCAGCAAAGGAAATAGCGCTAGCGCAGCTTCGAGTTTATCATAGCTGGCCAAATATCAGGTCAAAACCATTTGGTGGACAACCAGCAAATAATTCACTGGTATTTGCGAATAAAAATAAACCAGATGGAACACCTGATTGGTAAGTTGTTGGAATTACAACTGGCAGTTATCAAATAGAACAGATTAATGATGAGTTCCAACGCAGAATTAAATCTATCACAGGGAAAGAATCTGAAATAGCGATTACTGTTTACGAACCAACACTATCAGCGGTGATTGAAATAAATTCTCCTGATTACCTCGTAGATATTTATCAAAGTTCGATCAGATCAGTGTTAGGATGACCTGAAGTCGCACCTGTTTATAATGGAGTTTCAGAACCAAAAAAAGAAGAATTTAAAACGAGTGAAGAAAAATTCATTAAAAATCCAGAATATCGAGGAAAATATCCATGGAGATATATATTATTTGAATCTGATCCAAACAACAATACATACTACTTTATCGATTTTGACGATAAAAGAATTCCCAAGATGACTAGATCAGCATTTACTGTTATCAGAACGCCAATAGGGCAGGATCGACGGATTGTTGATGAAAACTTTTTTAAAGAATTTTTAGATACTCTTAAGCCTGAATACGATAAAACATTTAATGATTTAAGAAATTTACTTATTTCATTATCTCAACATTACAACGATAACGTAAAGCAGCAAATAATCGAGTCAATAAAACACTTGAATGGGATCTTATTCGATTTATACATCGTCAATCGAAGTATTATAAACACTGCGACTAAATTCGATAGTATTTACACAGATCCAATATCTAAGCAATTATTTCTTAATCATTATAAAATAACAGAAAAAGATTTACAAACATTTGTTATACCAGATTTAAATAACGCTAAAATGAAGAAATCATTAAATGATCTTATTGAAGAATATTATCCGGGAGTAATTGAATCGTGGAGCCAAATAGCCCCACCACCGGTTATACTAAAACACAATAACAACCCTTTTGGTGACGGACGTCATATATCGCCGGGGATTGTAAATATAACATCGGTTATTGCAGTCAATCTGGTATGCGATGTTATTGAAGGTAGTTATCAGGTAGATCTTTCTAAGTCTAGCCACCGCAGTGGCACTGCGGAGCAAGGGTACATATTATTCAGTTTTAGTCCGTTGGCACCTCCCGGTTGGTTAATTGTATCAGAGCCAATTAACCCCGTGTACCTGCGAGTTCATAATCCGTTATTATCAAGGATACACTTTAAACTTACAGACCAAAACAATCGCATTCTGGACACAAGAAATGAAGAACTAAATATAAACCTGTATGTACGCTCATAGAGCGTTATCATAACAAAAAAAAAATATCCGGATGTCTATAATACTGTATTCTTTGTTTACGTAAAATCCGCTCACAGTGCGCAATCGAAATCTATTATCTAGAAGGCTGTGGCTGCATATTGATTATTCCATAACGGCTGTGTATATATATGCCGCGTAAAGTTATTTTAAGAATACGCTATGACTAAATCAATTTCCTTGGTTACGGCTTACGTACAGTGTTAATGTAGAATTATATATATTTTTTGGAAACTAGAAATCTTATTTTACACAGAAAACTGTGGTTTTTGTTACTGTAGTTTTTAGGAAATAGGCTATTGGTAAATACATACTAATTTTTTTAGTATGTATTTATAACAAGGTCCGATAGCTCAGTTGATAGCGCGTATAAACTCTCGTCCTGGCGCCCATGGTTCGAAACCCGAGAAAGACAAATTGTCTGCGGGAGGCGATTTTAGGCCAAGATTTATAATCTATTGGGGCCTTGGCCGAGCCCTAGTCTATTTGTGAACAGAATTTAGTATACCTACCAGCGTGTCAACACGTAGTAGGTGTCAGTTTTGCACCCTATGGATTTGATATTTGGGGTGGGTGTGCTAGTTTCTGTTCACAGGTAGAGAAAAGGCCATCATCTTCATTGTATATATCATAATCATCATTGTATATAACCATTATCTTCATTGTATATAATCATAATCACCTTCATTGTATATAACCATATATCACCTTCATTATATATAACCATCATCTTCATTGTATATAATCATAATCACCTTCATTGTATATAACCATATAATCACCTTCATTGTATATAACCATTATCATCATTGTATATAACCATATAATTACCTTCATTGTATATAACCATTATCTTCATTGTATATAACCATATATCACACAGCTCCCTGACAAAAAAAGTCATGGGGGCTAAATTTTTTTTATATTAAATAAACACTTATTATATAATGAATTTTGAAAATATCAATGTCATTGTTTCTGCGATTAAAAAATTACAACATAACGGTATCAATGTATCTGACAATCTTAATGCTGAAAAGATTCTATGTGATTTTGACTCATTACAACAACGAAAGAACGAGAACAGATTCACGCTATCCGCTGATTACAAGTTTATGAAAATTATCCAACAAGGAATGTTAAAGTCACTGGCAACTGTCACTGATGATCAAGTAAAATTGTTTGTGCCTCTCTCAAACGCTATTGACAAAATCAAGCTAGAATTATCTCATGAATACGAACAGAGAAAGATCATGAATTTTCGTATAAGACAATTGAAAATACGAGTGAAAATGACAGCGATAATGATGGACCCCTGACAGAGTCAGGGACTGTAATTATGGCTAAACAAAATCCTTGGGAAAATTAACGTTTCAGTAGGTATCTCTCATAGATATGTTTCTGTGGATACCTCATATTGTATCCCAACCATGTTTCAGTAGGTATCAAGTAATCATTTGGTAACATTAAAAATACGGTAGACTAAACGTATTGAAATTTTATTTTTGTGTAAATCTTTTGGAAAAGGAAGATTTTTGTATATTTTCTACCACGTATTGTACCGATTGTGGATATATATCAAAATATTTACCAGCGGAATAAATCGACTTGAACACAATTTCTTCCCCAGTCTCTGTATTTACGGATTTAACAGGTCTTGCAAATCGTACGCCGCCAGTGTTTCCTAATTTACAGTTTTCACTTTGCGTGACGATTCGTAGATTTCCAAGTGAATTGTCAAGTTTATCGCTGTTGATGTGGTCAACCACATACCCATCTTTGATCAATCCAAAATAACACTCGTAGGTAAATCTGTGTGATAAATATCTTTTCTTGTTATCAGCAGTAAACGCAAGATAACCAGTATTGATAACACTACCGACTGGTTTTTTCAATCTGCAGTTTCTAATCACGCCATCACGAGATGCTTCATAATTGGTAAGGACTGGATGTGACACAAACTCATTTTGCTCCATTTATATATAATATTTATTTGTCTAAATCATTGTTTTTTGAAAATCTAGCCAGATAATCTTCTTCGGTTTTTATAGGAGAGTCATCGTTATATTTTTTATCGTAATATCGTTTCAACTCTCTGTATTTTTTACCACCACATTGCGCACACAGTTGAGTCTTTCCTCGCACTCCAGCACTACACACGATACACGGTTTTTGTCCTAGACTCCCATTTCTGACGCATTGCATATGATAACTACAATATTCATTCACGCATGTTCTGTTACACGGAGACGTATAACCGATTTTTAACCAGTGGCAATGATTTGGTTGAATCATATACAAAAGATTCATGTTCAATTAAATATATATTTGCCTTAATTATAATATGGAAGAATTATCCGTGATTGAACCCTACGCAACCAGATTCGATCTTGACAGACTACCCGAGTATAAACTTAGTATTTCTATGCAAGATCTAGCTTTAACGAATGCAGATATAACTAAACGTATCCGTGAGGCCAAGAAGGAATTTCGTGACGATGGTGCAGTTCATGCATGGTCAACATTCAGGATAGGACATATCGTTAATATGATGAACGACAAACGAGGAAAAGTAATTATTAACCACCTTGATAATCAAAAATATTTCATTTTAATAAAGTTTATTGTAGACACAGATGACGATATCTGGATTATTCGTGACAAGCGTGATCCAGTCCGTGTGCAGTCCGGGGGTAATATTGTTCTCTTAAATAACAGATCCAAACCTGGAATACTTACTGGCATTGATAAACCGTATTATGAGAAATCGTACCCTGTAACTGCGGTTGTCTATGGAATATTTCCGCTGAATGATAAACCTAATGTTGCAGATCTCAAGCCGATGAAAATATCATCCTTGACTTTGTCAAGGATAAACTGTGTAGCTGAACGAGTTACAGAACATTTTACAAACGCGATACGTGGTAATGGTTTAACTGATTTAAGACTTAAAAAAATAAATGCCTAGGCAGAGTCGGTTAAAGATACCGGAGCGTCTATCAGCGACGTTGCTGAGCTAGGGAAAAAATTAAGATTTCCAATAGCAGTGAAAACGTTGACCGGAGAGATTTTGTACAAACCGAAGTATATAAAAAATGGAACTCCGATAGATATTATTGATCATAACGCGCACGCATGGACTGCTGCAGTAACAATATTTCCACGAGATAGAACGGTTAAATTTTATGACCGTGATATCTTTGATTTTATTAAAAATATTAGTAAAACCGATCCTGTTTCTGTTTGGTTATTTCAGAGTTCGGAATATAATCATTACGATCAATTTGTACGACCTAATGGTGATATTTATCGTACAGAATATCTCCATGAGGAAATGGAACATCTTGCGCAGCGCCTTTGGCGTGAATATACCTCTGATGATGTCATAGTTAGACAATTATTGAATAACTGTTTTACTGTTCCGTCAGTCGCTGCTTATTTCGCTCAGGAGAAAAATTCATGGAAAACGACACGATCGGAATTTCTTGAAGATGTCAAGAAAAGTTGTATAGAATATGGGCACGGTGGATTATGGAACACCAAATGCAACCATAGTGATGTTATCTCAGTTGATATGGTAGCATGTTATCCTGGGAGTTTTCTTGAATATGGAGCATGTTCTAAATACTTTAAGAGATTCGGACATCCTACACATGACATGACCAGGGTTGCGATAAACGGACCCTTACCAGATTTTGACTTAACAGGATTTGCTCACGTAGAATCATTCGAGTTTAGAGAAGATCTCCATGCGATTACTTATACTTGGTTCGGAAAACATTTTTCAGAGTGACGTTGGGTTCCGATAGTACTATTGCGATATATGCTTGATGTTGGATTTTTAATATCGTTGAGAGTAACTGAAGCGATTATATCGTATAGTTCACAGAAGCAAGTTTGGTTACCAGAACCGGACAGATTTAATATCGATGATGCCAGGAAAGAATTCCTTGATATTGATGAAGATCATATCATTAAAATAAGTAAATGCAGAAACGAGTATGATGAGAAACTTGCAAAAGATCTCGGCAGAAAAATAATCGGTAAGTTTACTCAAGGAGGATCACATGATCATAAACGAGCGTGTACAAGATTGATTATGGACGATGCTGAAATAGATTTTATAATCGCTGATACGATGGAGAAAAATACGTTTATAAACAGATGTAATGCTTATTTATCAGATGGAACAAAACTAGGTACCATTCTGAGCTATACTGATGGCGAGTCACCGCAGTTTACTCATTTAAGATCTTCGATGCTAGCGTACGTTTCGATAAACCTACTATCGATCATAAATAAATTTCCTCGTCACGCTGTTAGAGTCGCTACGGATTCATTTTATGTACACAAAAAATATAAAGATTTATTACAACTCGGTAATGGTGAATGGGGGACGTGGAGGATAAAACAGGAAAATATACTTAGTTATTCTGAATCTGCCGATGTTGAAATTGCGGAGACATATTACAGAAATAATAATCAAATATCAAAATCATCTGCACCATCTATGTATGATCCTGTGGCTAGACATAAAACCGTTTATCTTAATGGGTGTGGTGGTTCAGGTAAAACAACTCGTGCGATTAACTTATTTATAAATAATACCTCAGATATAATTGTTTTGACACCTACACATAAACTTGCTAGAGAAATAAAGCAACGAGGAGTAAAATCATATACCTATCACAGTTTCTTTAGATGGTGTGGAGATACCTGGACCCCATCGCGGATGGGTGAAAAATATATACCTAAAATCATCATTTGGGACGAGATATGCACGGTGTCGTTAGAAACACTAAAAACATTTCTTGAATGGTTATTGACAAAGAATACTGCTGTGATTATGTGTGGCGATAATGGTCAACCACCACCCTTTGTTGGACAGTCTCCACATGAATGGCTAAAGAATAATGTAGATTATTATGAAGAAATAAATGCTGACTATAGAGCTATTGATGAACCGCTAAAAGAGTTTAAAAGATTAATCAGACTGCAGCCAGATCAAATACAATGCGAGATACTGCGTAAAGTAATTCCAGAGACAACTATGAATGATTTTTGGATTTTATGGAGACCTGCTGATTTGATAGTCGCAAGTAGAAAAATAGTTCGTGATGAACTACAAAAGAAATTATTTACGTTACATAAAGAAAAGTTTCCGGATTTACCTGTACCTTTGTGTTATCGCCCATCAGATATTCGACGACAAAATATTGAAGTTGAAATACCAGGTGGAGACGCTGAAAATGCCCGAGTACAAAATCTTGTCTTGAATGATGTCGTGTTGGTTGCTGTTGATGTTGTTGAGAGCGCGTTGAACATGGATAAATCGCCATGGACGTTAGGATACGCTATAACAATTCACTCATCGCAGGGATTAACTATAACTGATACTAGAATCTGGATTGTAGATGATCGTATTGAATGGTCGAATTTAGTCTATCTCGCCGTATCTCGAGTCAGGAGAATATCGCAACTGCGTAGGGTTATTGTAGATTACGTAATAACTGAAGAAATCACTAACAATGTCGATATCAATAAAAATTAGTCAGCTATAAACAGTGTGACAAAAAAAATAAGCGTGACTTTGATCTTGATGCTGAATTTATTATAACACTAAAACAACTACAGAATAATCATTGCGCAAGTTGCAACTGTAATTTGTCATGGCAGCATTCAAATAATAATCCAAGACAATTTACCGTAGACAGAATTAATAGTGATCTCGGTCATACACGTGATAATGTGATGCTGACCTGTCTTGAGTGTAATAGACGTTGAGGCTCTGGGCGTTTACAAAATTGAACTTGGTGGTAATTGCGTATCCTCAGGAATTATTTGCAATTGTTCACGTACAAATCCACGTTGAGGAGCTGTAGAATCTAGTCTGTATATTGGAGGTCTACCAGTGGATCTAACCACGCTAGAAATTTTATGTGTAGTCACGCTCCAGATAGGATCGGTTGCTCTTTTTTTACCGCCTTCAAGTTCGCCAGGTTCATATAAATATCTTACAGTTACATTACCTAATACTGGTTGAGGTTGTTGTCCGTTATAGCTACGGGGTATATATTTTTTTTTTGATCGCATTAGAAGGTTTCATGGAAGTTGCACGAGTAATTTCATTATTAAACGCAGCTATCACACTCGGTAATCTTGCAACCCATTCACGAGATCTATCCTTGAGGTCAGTAGATATTTCCTTTGCATATTGATATCCGAATAACCGCTCAGCAAGTGTTCTATTAAATCGTTCAACGATTGCCTGATCACGATGAATTTCAGTATGTCCTTGTCTGATTTTAACGTTATGTTTCTTCATCAACGATGATACTGCTCCAAGAAATTCTTTACCAGGATCAACTTGTAATAACCGTGGCCATCGTAGACCACCACGTCGATAAATGCGCTCAAACGCAGATGCAACTTCAGATGCTGTCTTTGTTGATAATGGCTCCGCTTCTTTATATCTACTCGCAACATCAACGACAGTCAATGCGTATCTATACGTGTATTGACGTCTACGTGTTTTAATGGTATCGTGTGGTAAAAACAGTATATCCGCTTGATGAACTTCATTAGGAACGCTAACATCAAAATGCGCGTACTGAATTCTTTTAGGTGGACTTAGGGAGATTTGCCATATTGCCTGTCGTGCTAACCATGATGCAGCAACATCACGTGAAACTTTTGCTGCTTCGGCGAGTTTACTAATCGCTGCTTTACCTCTCCAGAATCCTCTCGAGGAATAATAAACAGATTCCATTATGATAGTTATATAATTAATTACCAGCTCCTAGCACTAGTTTACCTTTCATAGCAGTTTTTACTAGAAAGCTAGCGAGAGATTCTCTGAGAGATTTATTAGGTATAGAATTTAACGTGTGAATCAATTTCACATCTGCGAGATGTCGTTGTTGCAAATCTTTACTTTTATACGCGACATCATGAATGTGACACGCTTGATCAATCTTATTTACTGGATATTCTCCTGGTTTTGGTTGATCTTGGTTATCGAGTCTGATATCGAGACGAGTTCCAGGACCACAATAATTATATCCGGGTAAATGTTTCTCACCGGGTATTTAGCCCATGGAGTTCCTGGTAATTTTCCTAACGAAGCAGCGATATCACCCCCACCTGTCTTTGTTGGAACAAATTTATATTTCTTGGTGCCACATTTCACACACTTACCTGTAAGTGCTCGTCTTTTATTTTTTGTTGTTATTGTCGTTAATTCAGTAGTATCGGTAGGTGCTCTGCATCGAACACAATATAGACTCATATTATTAATTATATGGATATAACTGACTTTTCTGCGACACGAAAACAAGAGCCAGTAAAGCACCATCCTGCGTTACCAAATTTTATCAGAATGATTATAATAGGCCCGTCCGGAAGTGGAAAAACGCAATTATTACTTAATCTAATAATGCGATGGCTCAAGTGGGATAAATTGTATTTAGTAGCGCCATCTGTAGATGATCAGCGATGTTACGAAGTACTTAAAGATTTTAATGAAAACGCAAAATTGTTGCATGAAGACAATGTCATAGACTTTATTATTGATATTGATGAAGCGCCATCCGTAGATGATCTGGATGGATTCATTAATAACCTCGTGGTATACGATGATGTCATGCTAGACAAACAATCAAATCCAGCTAGAATATTTTCACGAGGCCGTCACAAAAACACAGACGTAATTTATGTTACACAGCGTTATACACAAATTCCAAAAGTGATCAGGGATAACTGTAACATTTTAGTTGTATTTAATGGAGTAGATAATTATACTCTACAGAATATTTATTATACTTGGTGTTCTGGGGACATGGACATGAACAAATTTTAAAATTTCTTTTCAAAAGCACAAGCTGCTCCCTTTGGTTTTGTAACAATAAATTTACATGATCCGAGGTCAAGATATCGTAACGGACTTGATACAATTTTTGGATAAAAACCATAGCAGCAGAGAGGGTGGACGACATACGCGTAGTGACCAGATTGTGAAAAAATCTGGTCAATTAGAGAAGTTTTTACTATTAAGGCAAAAACTTTTTTTTTCAGCCTTCGTAGGAACCCTTAAATTTCAAAAATAAGGTCTCTACAAAGTTGTAGGGTCCACCCTCTCTGCTGCTCCTGGTGATGACGAGGTCTAGCTGGTGCCAGTGGCAGGAACGTGGGTGTCTTCATGACACTTGGTGGATCTCCTTGCATTTGATAAACTTATATTAGCTTTGAAAATAACATAGAGTACTTCTAATAGAAAATTTGTCACTTTGCTTGAGTATGAAATAGGTAAGATGAAATACATGTTCCTTTTAGGAGATAAGATGTAATGACATTATCAAAAAAGACAATAAATGCTTTTGGCGTGATGTTTTATTGACTTGGAAACTGTTAATAGAGAACAAAAATATACCCAGGACAGGAGAATATCTTGTGACAACAAATTTATGGATGAACTCACTTGTAAGGAAGAACAAGATACCAGTTTTCTATAATATATCGATTAAACATAATGTAATCTATATTGGTGATATAAATCAGGGAACAATTACTGATTTTTTTTATAGTTTTAAAGCTAAATATGGTCAAAACACGAATTTCCTTTTACTAATCTAAATAAAATTCAATGTGTAAAGTTCTTATATAAAAAGTTATAGTTAGATGTCACGACACTGGTTAGACCATTTCTCGCTTTCCATTTGGAAATTGTATTTCATATTAATAAAAGACGTAAGGACCTTTACACAAAACTTTTGCAAACCGATATTAAACAAATTAGTGAAAAGAAATTGACTGAAACTATAAATTTGAATATGGTTGTGTGTCCTAACAGATATGCTAAAGTCTTTACAATAAGAAGAAACTCAAAATCCAATGGTTTCAATTTTGTGTTACTCACAGAATTCTACCAATGAATTAAATTATTTGAAAAATAAAATTGATATCGATAAATGTACTTTGTGTAAAAATTTCACGGAAACAATGGTGCATTTGTTTTGGGAATGTAATGTGATAAACAGGCTGTGGAACGACGTTTCCCATAAGATTTACATTAAAGTAAACATAGAGACTGTGCCAAGGGCAAAGACTGTAATATTGGAAGCTACAATCAGAGATGGACGATATGAGCAACGTATGTATTTTGTTTTTGTTTCTTCTAGCCAAATATATCTACATATGTAAAATAAAAACAGATGTGCATGGATTAGATTTGGTTACAAAGTTTGTCGTTTTTCGTTCTATTTCAGTTATTCTAACATCCTTGATGCAAGCTGGTTCAAGTATTTCGTAAACATTTATATACATGTTTAAGCAATTTCCGAATTTCCCAATATCCTCTGTTTCACAGGATATCTATTAAAGCAATTACTATATCTAATCAAATTGTATTTTGATAGTACATGCGGATCGTTTCCTTAAGGAGTATTTAAGATTTATTCCGCGGCATAAAAGAAACACCCATTGTCTTAAATGTGTACGTTCATACAAGTTTGATTTGTTCTAAATCCATTCAGGTAGATATGACCTAATTATAAGTGGATGGTATACATCTATATACCTGTAATGTTAAGTACTTAATTCTTTCAAACATCTATCTTGTATTTTCGCTTATTTCCTGTCCCGGTATTTGTGTGAAGTATTTCAAAAACAATTGCTATCGCCGTTTGCAGTTCACATCTGTTCATTATGCTAAGATATTTATATACTCAAGTTTGTCTCCTTCTTGAGTGGTTCGTTTGTTGTACAAGTCTAAGCTTTAAGTCTAATTTAACGTTCAAACAACCAATTATCAAATTGTTTGAATGATTTTCTTCTTCATAGTCAGTTGAATGTTATTAAACATTTATATAAAACTACCATAAACTCGTTGAAAGTTTTCTTTAAATAAATCTCTGAAACTTTTGACCTTAATAGCTCTGTTTAAATTATGTCTACTCATTATCCTTAATTCTTTGTTGGTTTGAATGCTTATTAAAGGTGTCCTTTTCTTTGTTTCCGATTTGTTTTTGGTATTATTTCATCAAGTACAGGATATTTGTATTCATTTATATGAACATACACGACATCATTATTATAGCAGAAATCATATGTCAAAAGTCCAATGGATTATAAAATAGTCATCGTTTGATTTGCTTATATACGTCATAGTTTTATAGCAGAAATCATATGTCAAAAGTCCAATGGATTAGAAAATAGTCATCGTTTGTTTTGCTTATATACGTCATAGTTTTATAGCAGAAATCATATGTCAAAAGTCCAATGGATTAGAAAATAGTCATCGTTTGTTTTGCTTATATACGTCATAGTTTTATAAGCAGAAATCATAAATACATGTCAACGGTCCAGTGAATATGGGGCTTTTTAAAAAGAAAAAGGAAATTGTTTTCTTCGCCTCTGTTGAGATTGGAACCACAGACCTTTCAATCTGTGTTCCTATGATGTACGTCTGCGTCACGAAACCAAACTTACTAACACATCTACTCTGTGTAATATTTATCTACCCGTAAAATCCCTCCAGACGATTTTTTTCTGTAGTATTATGAATGTAGAAATAAAGCTGTGCTGTAGTAGAAAGCTGGAGAGAGAGAGAGAGAGAGAGAGAGAGAGAGAGAGAGAGAGAGAGAGAGAGTTTTCGGTACATTTTCTTTTTATTACGCGTTGTGATTGTCTAGAACTGTCTGTATTTACCTACTATTTTTCTTGATATGGTTTGGTTGTTTGTTTTAAAGACTTTTAATACGTTATTGGCAATATGATCCCAAGGAAATGTGAGCTATGTGCCTTTCTCAAGGAGACACCAAGGCAAGCGACCCGGGCTGGCCTGGCGATAATGCAACCTGTGACCCTTGGATGAGGAATCCGACGCTCTACCAACTAAACTGCCGTTGCTATGCTACCTGTTCTTGCTTCCTACATCCACGTAATGATAGACTGGTATCAAAGTTTTGAACATGAAGGACGCCATGTGCTGTAAAAATGTAATGCGAATTATACCTATGTGTGTGTGTGTGTGTGTGTGTGTGTGTGTGTGTGTGTGAGAGAGAGAGAGAGAGAGAGAGAGAGAGAGAGAGAGAGAGAACTGCCGACATCATCTAAAATAGGCTTGACAGAGAAGTAGCATCAGCTTCATGCAGTCATTAAAGAGAAGATATTTGTTGACACGATTCTGGAGGTTGAAACACTTGTTACATTACGCTGTTAAAATGACGCTATGCAGAAATAAACTGTGTGTCGCCGTAAGACACTGCGCAGGTTAGGTTAAACGATTCAAGTTATCGCAGATGATACGGCGTTAAAAACATTCACACATAGGGGGTGGGTATTCTTTTAAATTTCGGATACACTTTCTGGAGGTCTGTTTCTAATTTTATATTCCATTATTCCAGTTAAAAAATCCCTGAAAACTATAAGGGGATGGGGGTGGGGTAGTTGCAAATGGATAAGATCTCTGTAAATCAATTATATCGCTCTCAAAATTTGGACTAAATTAAATCTTCTCTATTTGACTGAGAAAAAAAATACGTAAAATGTTTAAAAGACGTAAGTCAATAAGCTCAGCAAAGGACTCGTCATAATAACAATATTACTTATTCCAGTAATTCTTGTATAGGAACTTTTCTTCATGAATTCACATATACAGAATTTTTCTTCGATCTGTTCATAATTTTCAAATTGAAGTAGACAGTAATGTTACCATGCACGGCAGATTATTGGCATATTAAAATTTACACATGAATTGTAACATTCGTTCATTGGTTCCATAACATATACCAGAGCTTGCATCTAGACTTCTGCACCTCATTCCTCGAAGTTGTACTTGAATTTTATCCATTCAGATCTAAAGACTGCAAGACCATATTGAAAATCGTTTTGTTTAAATTCATGCGCATTTTTATACTGATTTTGTCCGATTATTCTCTCTCTCTCTCTCTCTCTCTCTCTCTCTCTCTCTCTCTCTCTCTCTCTCTCTCTCATACTGATTTCTATGGATTAGAACATATAAACAACATATATTGACCTTAACCTCCCCCCCCCCATTGATTTTGCTCAACAAACATATTATAAATAATACAGTAGACTATATTTGCAGACGATAAGTATGCCATTTTTAATAAATATCAATTTTGCTAGCTTTGAAGCTCTGGTTTATTGCACTTTGTCTTCATGACATTAAATAGAACAAGGGCAATAAGTGTCAAACTCAGTTACTCTTCAGCGTGTGAAAATCGTATTAAGTCTGGTCCCCAATAAGTAACAAATGAGATATCTAGGTCATCACTGAATGTGAGGGTAATTTCGTGCCAATATATAATTTTATATTGGTAAGACATAACACTTATGCATAAATGTCTTAATACAAACTAAAAACACGTTTTATAGCCATGAGCTAAATAACTTTTTGGTGTTTAAATCATGATGCTCGCCAACTGGCATAAACTGAAAATATGTTATATGTCATCTATGTTGAGTAAATAAGAAACCCAAATGGACCTGATATCATTCACCCAAGTAGTTGACATATGTCAGATTGTGAATGCATTATTAAAATATGTAACACGTATCGAAACTATATATGTATATATGTATATATATATATATATATATATATATATATATATATATATATATATATATATATATATATATATATATATATAAGTTGTCTATTTTTAGTAACGGTAGGTATATTTACCGTGGGATTTCGCATCAGATGTCCAATTGAAAGCCCTTTATGTCAGGATGCTTTCTTCAAATGTGATAGCATTCTATAGTGCGGTGTTTTAAAACAAAGTTTCTATCTTATGTCACAGTGGCTATATTTGATGGCAGATCGGCATGCTTCTGAACAAATCTGAAAGACCTTCAATCCAGTACAATTTCGTTTAAACTTGATCAAATCCAGTTGAGCTGTTTTTGAGAAAAAGTCGTTTAATTTTTTATTTTTATTTTTGGCAACGTGAGTTGAGCTCAGATGAAATCCCGTATAGACGTAAACTATACATAGTTTGATAGGCAGACAGACAGACTGACAGTTACACTAAAGTATGCATACATGCTTAGGCCTACATGCATACCTCTCCTAGATGGATACAAAAATATGATAGTGCAGCTTATATAAAGCCAAAAGGTTATCAATAACTTTTTTTCAGAGTTTTGGTTGCAAAAAATATTACGAAATTTGTGTATTACGGCAGTAATTTAATGCTATGGATTTTCTTGACACACAAAAAAAACCCCCAACTGGTCAAAGGCTACATTTTCAGTTTTTGTAGTTGAGCTTATAAGCAAGTAGCCACATGTATTTGTGGTTGAAACTCTTAGTGATTATTGGCTTGACTAACGTATATATGTAAAATATGCATTAATTACCATTTCAATATATTAAATATGGTCACGAGGGTCAAACATATTCGTGTATTTTAAATTATAGCTATTGGTACGCTTTGAATTACAACATACATATTAACACATTAATCATAAAATTTGAATGATAATTAGATCAAATATGTATTGATCTTCCACTATAATGTGTTTGATTTCATACAAAAATCAGATGAAACAAAAATACTCAGAAACTGAAACTGAAAATTCAAAATGAGCAAAAGCACCAATGAAGGTGGATGGGAGAGCAATAGCATCATGAATGCACACATTGCAAACACAGTTTACTCTGTGTAGGGAGGAAAAGAGAGGATGATCGCGTATTTTAAATACCACTCCACCCTACCCTACACTCGACAATAAACCACGCGTTCTTTATTTGTATTTTTATATCTTTTCACGCCAGTCGTCTTCACCAGAACACAAGTTGTAGCGATATTTATATATCTCGCTATAGAGAGGGTGGTGAATTCGCGCAGAGAGAGAGAGAGAGAGAGAGAGAGAACCATGCAAATTCATAAAAATTTTCAAAGAGCGTTTTCCCTGTCTGAGCCACCTTATGTTCTTTCACTGTCTGAGTCACCTTATGTTCTTTTACTGTCTGAGTCACCTTACGTTATTTCCTAGTCTGGACTACCTTACGTTATTTCCATGTCTGAGCCACTTTAAGTTATTTTCCTCTCTGAGCCACCGTTTGTTATTTATTTGTCTGAGTCACTTAATTGTTTCCCTGTCTCAGCCACCTTACGTTAATCTGCAAGGAAAATCTGAAATCTGTCTCTGAAATCAGCTTAACGTCATATGCGGAACTTTTTTTCTCTTCTCTTATCTGATTAATCCTCGTCATCAATACTGAAACACGCACACAGATACACGCAGATACACACAACACAACAACAATAACAAAATTTGTATACATCATTAGACTGTTCCACATACCAATGATACTTAAGGCAGAGTTATCTGATGTCATTTTCTTTTTGGAACACATAAACGTTACCAAACAATAAAGTAGTTAAATGTATTTCAGTAGTGAATTAATTTATAATTGGCATTTGAAGTACAATGCGAACTTCTAGAGAAAAGGTTATAACACTCACGGAGACATGGTGTTTCACTAGAGTGCATTGTTCCTCAGGACAACCACTATTTTTGACAACCGTTTTGGAATTGGGTGGGGAGGGGCATAGGCCTATTTCTTTACAGATTCGGTAGACCTCAGCCGTCCTGATGTGCTAGAACTTATTCTTTGCTGCTCTAGCCCTTAGGGAGGTCCTAGCTATTCCAGCGTTCAGTCGTTCCGGTAGTTACAGCAAGCTCGCTTGCAGTTCCCGCAATTCCAGCCCTTAGGGCGATTCCAACACCTTATATCTTTAGTAAACACCTTCCTAGAGACACACACTTTCGCCAAGACCAGGAGGGAAAATGCTTTCCGTCCCACAAGCGCAAGAAGCAAAAGCTTCTCGCCGCAGGCCATGGGCAGGATGTGGATACCTAGAAGACCCCATATCTTTTGGCACGACTTGTTTCACCCACATCCAGATTACGCCATTTAGAATGGATGGTCTTTTGCGTATGGCCAAATGCGTGGCACGAACCCACATGTTTTTGCCGATTGTCCTTACCAGGTTGGCCCCCAACGCAATGTACGTCTACTGCTAGGCATGCAAAATCATGCTTCTAATATTTTGCAACTCGTAGCTAGAGATGAAGTTCTCTTCCGCGGTCTCCACCACATTTCCATCCAAAGATGTGAGGTAGCTGGCCAAGCTGTCGATTTACCCCGCTTAGAACCGCTCTATCCGCTCCAGAGTTTCTGCCCCAAAGTCCAGCTTTTTGGTCTGCCATTCCAACTGCGCTTCCAGATCGCCAAGCTGGTTGTAGACGTCTACCGCACTAGAGTAACGGGAACCATGGGAATAACAACTTGAACTGCCAAAAGGGTTGACGAGTGCTAGATTTGCTCCACAGGGGACGCAGCCCCTAACGAAGTTAGCTCCAGCTCTAGGTCGTTTTAGATGAATGCTATACTACCGTTTGCCTCCAGAGTCTGTAGGGGCGGTTGGATTCGATTCCAAATAATTTCTTGCTTCCACCGACTATCGAGCTGGGTATCATCTTGTGTACAGAATTCATGTTGGAATTATTTCCTAGGCCTATCTCAGACTTCAAGGTAGGGCTTGCACAGCCATTTCATTTTACCTGTATAAGAACCGTTTCGGTACACGGACAAGAACCGTTTAGGAACATGTACAGGAACTGTTCTCGGCGCCTACACGGTCGGCAACACCAAACCAGCCCATAACCACCATTAGTGTGACCCAAGCGAACTTACAGAAACAGCATTGGAAAATATATCCACTAGATTATATCGCCTGGAGAAACCACGGGTGTCCGTGCAAACCCTCTAGCTTGTATACCGAAAGTTGGTTAGTAGCAACCAGCATCCTCCCCACGTTCCTGGGGCGCATTGACAGTGTGATCCAGATAGTGCGAAACCCCCTGGTGCATCTTTCTTCATGTGAGCACAAATATCCCACAAGCTGCTGGGTACAGATATATTTCGAAATACACACAGAGCTGCAGCTTTCGGTGCCCAAATGAATCGACCAAAGGGCTGAAACTGTTGGCTACATAGAATCAAAGCTTGTGGCAGCACTCCTGTCCTGGGCGGAGAGACTTTGCCTTGCGTACTTTATTTTTCTTGCCCGTTTTCCAGACAGCAAACATCATGAAAGATCCTTGTTTTGTGCACTGACAACGGATACACCGTGCCAAATCCATTCTACGACTTCGTGCAGGAGTGGGTACGTGGGCCTTAACACACATGCAGGTCAGTCGAGACAAACAGAACGGATTAGACCGCCGAAAACCTGGAACAGCAAAAGATATGACTACACTATAGTGCGCCTTTTTCAGTCACTTCCGCTTGGACAGCAAACTTCGCTTGCGGCTTCGTTATTCTGTTTTTGGTCTTCATGTCGAGACGATGGGCGATTGCGGTCAGTGTTGCCAATCTGTCCTTCCTCTTGGCTCGTATTTTGCGAATGTCTCCGAGTCGGCAACACAGTGGGAGTGGGAGTTCCAAGAGTTTACCAAGATTTTCTAAGTGGCCATACAATATAACTTGTCGTCTACAATTGGCTTGCCCTGCTTGTCGCATGACTGAGGCAGAAGGACTGTGTGTGCGGCCGCTCGGAAAGTGGTTTCTGCACGCTAGTGCAGATGTATTCTTCTGGTGCTGCTATACAACCCATTCCCCTCGATCAGGGTCTTTGGTGGGGCACAACCGAACGTCTGCAACACTCTGTATCCACATGTGGGCTTACCAGATCAAGTATATTGTATTGTTGGAGCTGTCGGCCAGCAATAGGCACCTGTACAGCTCTTAAGCAGGGTTTCGTACTATCGGTGCCGCTGGTTGCTCAGCAAAAAGGCCTTATTCCTCCTGAGTACCTTTTGGCGAAAATATATCAAACACGTACTTCAAAACAGCGTCGGTGGTAATTTCATCCAGCGATATACCAGGGTGGCATGCATAGAGCGAAACCTTGATTCTGGTGCAATCACGAGCCTTGACGTCTTAGTGCAAGAAATATTTTTACAAATACTCGTTTGGGCAGTCCACATAGCCCGCGAGGCATCCTGAAACATACTTCTCCTGCTTCGTACTTCGAAACTATCTTGTTGTACATCTTGCTTCGTGGTCCGTGGTGCGGATGTAGGTGCAGATGTGTTGCCAACTCTGTCTGCGTTTTCTAGAATGGTTGGAGCATCGCGTTGGGCTATGCCACTCTGTTTTCACATGCTCTTCCTGCACACGAAATGTTCACTCGAGCTTCTTTGTCTAGTACTTCTGAGAAATTGCGGGTATAGTCGATAGAGTAAATGCCATAACCACGCTGCAGTAGCCGACTTTCGAATTCCTTGATGGCTGCCTGCAGATGTTCCATCAGGACCTCGGAAGTGTCTACCTTGCCTAAAAGAGCTTCCGCAGCCGGCTTATTGCCGTTGGGGTTTTATATCCTTTCCCAGACCTTCAATGACTTTTTGTTACCCATGGGTGCTACAAAATGTAAACAAAAAGCCTTGGAAGGCTCCATCCGCAGTGGGGTCTATAGAATACTTCCCAAAAGCCCCAATAAAGTCACATGCTGTAACAATTGGGACCGCCCGAAGGGCTGGAACAGCAAAAGGAAGATTCTAACACGTCATTACCGCTTGGGTTAGGTGTTAGTATGACAGGGGCAAAAACAAGAAGCTGACACCGCTCACCCGCACACACTGTAGTCGAAAACTTCGGTTGTCCTGGGGAAAAATGCGCTCTAATAACTTCCTAGTTCCAACCAAGAACATTTATTTTGGTCTCGAAACACCATGTCTGCGTGAAGCGATATACCCCTTTCTAGAGAGTTCTTTATATAGGAAATCTCTCCCCATAACACCTTCATTGCTCCTATATAGCGGCATGGGTACTGGCAAAATGGGGAGTGGGTGTCTGGGGAGTGGTAAAAAAACATCTACTAGTTTCTTTACGATACAAAAGTACTATCATATGTAGAATCGCGAAGAAAACTGGTAAAGAGACTGAAGCGTTGACACCAAAATGTTTACTTGACCATTTCTGACGGAATTAAAGTAATCTAAACTTTTGCGGTTTCAACGCTTTGTGTGTGTTTTGTTTGTTTTGTCTCTGTTTTCTGTTTGCATTTAACAAACACTCAGTGAGAGACGAAACAGCTTAGGGTGTTTAAAAACTACTTTTGGACTGTTCGTTGTCAGTTTGTTGCATTTATATAAAAAAGTGATTATTGGGGATGTAGTCGGAGTAGAAGAAATATAGTTCGGACTAGATCACAGCTTAAAAACATCGCTGTAATATACAAGTTTAACATGTTCTTCACCTATGTACTACGTCACAGTAAACAGTATAAAAGATTGATGTAATATACAAATTAAAATTATAAAATAACTCCAACTTTCGTTCTCCGTCAGAGTACACATAATAAAACAGTGTTATAATACAATTGTTATATCATTTTGAGCTCGTAAAAAGGTAAGGTAGTTTTACACATAAATTGGTGAGGTAAAAGATATTCGATATAAGAAACATTGATAGGACAATGACGAAAACGTCCGATTAGTTCATATGATAAGAAGCCAAAATGTTTAAAAGCGTAAAAAGAAAGCATGAAATCAGATACGACTTTGAAAGTACTCTGTTTTCCACCAACTGGCTTCCAACTTCACAGAACCTGAAAAATGTCAGAAAGATGATTTAGACATTGCTCAAATCCATTCCTGAACAAAATCCTATCATTAATCAAATATAAGGTATATGACTGCCAGTACAAACGGGTACAAAATGTAATGATGCCTTGGAAAAGAACAGATGAAAAAGCAGAAGAAAAAAAAATGCAATAATCAATAGCGTTGTCACGTGTTTGATTCCCTGAAGACTGGGTTGCATGATGAATAAATTTTGCAAACATTTGATAATAAAGTTTGTCAGAGGTAGAAATATCAGCAACAACGCAACCAGTACAGGTTTTTTTTGCCAAGCATCTTCAGTATTATATTTTCTTTATTTTATGCCGACCTTTTGAAATGAATATATACTGCGAATGCAACTAGTTGAATATTTAACAAACTTTGGGAAACATTATATAGAAAATGTTGAAAGGAAGGAAAAGGCTTTCTTCTAATTGCCTTTAGGTGAAATGTTTAGTTAGACATTTAAAGAAAAGGGTGTAATGATAGCTGCTATATCATCTGTTGTTGTGATGACAATATCATTTGTTACTCTGTTCGTAATACAGGTAGTAACGGTTTAGTGATGGGCAAACAGAAAAAAATTGAAATGGACTTAGAGTAAATTATTGGTAACTATTAATTTAATTTGCCAAGAAAGCAATAGCTTGGCATTAGTGGCAATGTAATAAGCAGGGGTTTTTAAACAACTAGACATGTTGTTTCTTTTGTGTTTCTAAATATCTTATGCCAGTGTGGGAATTAATGGGTTTGTTATTTGTATACCTTTATGCTGGAGGATGTAAACAAAGCCTCTAACAGAATTGTGCAGAAAAGTACACATGCAGAGCACGACTGAAAATGTGTGAAGCTGCCTAGCATAAGCTAATTTATAAACTATGTTCATTAAGTAAAATACAGAACTCCTGGAAAAAATTTTAAAAATAAATTATTGTTTGTTTATTTCGTTATTAATATTGTTTTCTAACGCTTCTTAATTTCCAGATGTCAGATTAACAAGGTGTTACAGAGGAACATCGTCATCATAATCCTTCTTTTCTTCAAAAATTTTACCCATATTATTTTTTTTTCTATCAGCAGCAATATCTTATGGTACTGTTACAGATATCAGCCTTTTTAATATCGTCCTTTGTTACATCGGTATGGTTGGGTTTGATCTGAGTATGAACCAGTCTTTTAGTTCTCCCTTTTGCCAGCAATAATTGTCTTCATCTATGACTTTTAGTTTGCTCTTGATATACATCCAGTCATGATCTGGTGGAATGTTACAAGTGTTACATACTATCTTAAATCTTAGTATCGGGCTCTGACAATGAGGATATGTGAGAAAGGTGCCTGTAGCTTCGCATGGGTCAGTGGTTGTTACTGGGGTCTTCTCCCACTACTTATACTGGCCGCCATATATGGCCTATCTTGAGCTGAGAAATGACGTTAAACCCTAAAACAACAAATAACAGCAACTATCTTAAATCGTTGAAAATTTATGTCATTGTTGCGAAATTAAATTCGCTGGTTAAAGGTATTTTGCATTCGGATATATGAAAGTAAAGGAGAAATTTGTGAGCTGACGTAACTAGCTATTGGTTACTTTTGTTTTTTATATACCAGAAGGAAATCCCACAAACATTTATTGCCATCCATACTGTTTAGTTGACTATATCAAAGTTCATGTGACACTGTGCCTTGTAAATTTTCGTAGATCGAGACATCACTGTCGAAATTATAGCGTACATATAAAAGTAAATGGTTGTATGTGAGTAATTGTATGTTGTTATCGTAAATGTCTATTCCATTATCAACAATATTGTTAAACATGATAGCTGGGCACGGATAAGGTGCAGTGCTCATCATTTGATTTAAAGCCACAAATTCATTTCAGGAGATGGAACTGATGTAGTGGGTAGTGGTTGAGTTGGTAACTGAATACCAATTAAAAAAACATATCCGTTTCGAACACCATAAATCGGCCCATGTCATCCTGACCAACATTCAATTTAACATCACCGAATACTTATCGACACATGAACACGATGCATTGCTTATATCTGGTGAAAGTAATGTGAAATTTACTTTTGTGATTCAAATACATTATACCTCTATTTACTCTTTCTCCGTATTCGCGTGTAATTCTCTGTTTATTTTGCGCCCTAATCTTTTCATTTCAACTGCAGTAAAACCATTTTGATCTCGCTTTTACAGACTGTTTGAATCTCTGGTATTTTATTGTATGCTTTTCCATTTCTACCATCGGTTTTACTCTCTTGCGTTTAAAATAGTTTGCCACTAATTGGACCTCGTTCACACTATCCAATACTGACTGAACGATTCGATTGTTTAATTTCCATTACTATTAGAGGTGAAATGACAGTTTTGCTAAAATTGTTTAATTTCCATTACTATTAGAGGTGAAATGCCAGTAATGCTAAAATTGCTTAATTTCCATTACTAGTAGAGGTGAAATGATAGTAATGCTAAAATTGTTTAATTTCCATTACTACTAGAGGTGAAATGACAATAATGCTAAAATTGTACAATTTCCATTACTACTAAAAGTGCAATGACAGTAATGCTAAAATTGTTTAATTTACATTACTACTAGAGGTGAAATAACAGTAATGCTAAAATTGTTTAATTTACATTACTACTAGAGGTGAAATAACAGTAATGCTAAAATTGTTTAATTTACATTACTACTAGAGGTGAAATAACAGCAATGCTAAAATTGTACGGTCAAAATCTGCATACATACAACAGTAAATGTTGTACTCGATTTCACCTCATACATGCGGTGTAAAAACTCTTCTCTAATTTTAGTTGAATTTCAGGTATTGTTTTGTGACGGAAAGCTTATTTATGCGTTAATATTGTATATGATAAACGTGTAAATTAGGAAAAATGCATAGGTGATGGCTTACTTAGAGCGATTGCAGTACATTTCCTTTAGTAAAATTCGAGATACGTTTAACTGTACCAACATTTATGCGATATCTGATTTTCATTATTCTTTATTTTGTTAAAAACATATAAACCAGCGTGCAGTCTTTTACGTTGTATGCGGGTTTGTTTGTTTGTATTAGCTTTTAGAAATGGCCTCACCTTCATTTCCTTTAAGGCTATCTCCTTTCATTTCTTCTCTGATGTCATTTGTTACCCTGACTGTGAAGATTTTAGGCTCCTTATCACGGTTTTTATACGTACTATTTTGAGATTTACTGTTGATAATTCCTGAATGACCTTAATCAACTTAGATAGCTGTTTCTCAATGGTTAGCGTGCAAACTCATGATCGAAAAGCCTGGGTCAGATACCGTGGTGTATCACTGGGTCAGCTTATATATATATATATATATATATATATATATATATATATATATATAT
>JAECUM010031764.1:0-26891 GCA_016617855.1 Megalonaias nervosa
ATGACGTGAATAAATTTAGAAAATCGAAACTTGCTTGAGCAACCATTTAGAAATTATGATGGTAGTTTCCTTCCTTGTTTATCTGAATTTGCCTGTTCAGATAAACTTTTGTACTTTCCAGTTTGATTTATAGTAAAAACGTTAATATAGTCAAATTAGTCATCTCTCATATGACAGCTTAGGAGCAGTGACGGACTATTCGGTAAACAACATATAAAACCAAATCTGTATTATAATTACTGTAGAATATGACCTTTACTATGCAGTTGATGCATCACTTGATACGTTGTTAAGAAATTAATTCTGATCTATTTCATAGGAATTCTAGCAGAACATTGATCTGCATATCATTTTCGATATGAATGAAAAGCATTGGTACCATTTATTTGCATAAGCATGTTTTCACCGCTCCGAAATTACCAAGAATTTAGGATCTACCAACAAATTTAACGATGTTATGTTTGTTTTAAAGGCAAATATAACCTTAAAAGGGATATAAATACAAGAAAGGTATTTGTGTGTATTTGTGTGTTGGTTAGCTTAACAATGCTACGTATGTCTTAAATGCAAATACAAACTGTTTTAAAAGGATATCAATAGAAGAAACTTCACACACACACACACACACACACACACACACACACACATATAGTAGTATATATATATATATATATATATATATATATATATATATATATATATATATATATATATATATATATATATATATGTACGTGTGTATGTTGGTTGGTTAGTGTGTGTATGCCCATGTGTGTGTGTGCCTTTTTGTGAAACTGTCCTTCCTGCGTGTGTCGACCTATCTTCTTTGATTTCATATAAAACTGTGTCTTGATTTTGACGGGTTTTACATAAATTATGAAGAATATCTCTCTTGTTACACCGTGTTTTGTTCACCTCCTCTAATACTAAATCAGTACTTTGTAAAACTCTCACCTTTATTTCTAAGCTCTATTTTAATACCGTCAAGGTCACTCGATTGCCTTTTGAGAGATTCGCCGTGTCGGTGCTGTTCTGTCAATATGTCTTCAAGCAAGGAAGTATGGGCTCTTCCTGTTTTATCTTGTTCGTCTATTTTGATAAAAGTAATAGATATTAAAGAAACTATTAAAAACTCAACAAAAATTGCATTATAATGAAAGGGTGTACAGTAGAATATTTGTTATCTTTGAAATAAGCCAATCAAAAGAAAATAAAGATGATGACAGAAAGTCCTTTAATTTAGCAAGTGAACAACATAATGTGTTTATTTGTTAAAATTCCCCAATGTCTCTATAATTTTTGAAGCAATTTTAAATGGCTGTAATAGTATCTAGTAGATGAAGAATAGTACAGTTTGTAATCGTCCTGAACAATGCATAAACTATAGCCATGATCTATTACCTTGGATAACAATGCATAAACTATAGTCATGATCTATTACCTTGCATAACAATGCATAAACTATAGCCATGATCTATTACCTTGGATAACAATGCATAAACTATAGTCATGATCTATTACCTTGCATAACAATGCATAAGCTATAGCCATGATCTATTACCTTGGATGACAATGCATAAACTATAGTCATGATCTATTACCTTGCATAACAATGCATAAACTATAGTCGTGATCTATTACCTTGCATATTCTGAACTAGAAGACGGACATTTGTTATTTCTCTGTTGACAAAATCAGGATCCATATCGGCTATTTTCAAGGAGTCCAATCGCTGCTTGTATTGTACACCTCCAATAATTGTTTCAGTATCGGATACATATTCTTTTAGTTCTGCCCAATACTTGTTAAAATCCTAGTTTGACACCTCAGCAGTGGCTGAATGAGCGGTTAGTTTATTTCTCATAACACGCAGTCTGTCCACATTCGCTCCAAGAGAAGTGTCTCTTGGATGATCGGTAACGGGTTTTCCCCATCCTTTTAGCGGCACAGGAACTGAGCTAACATTCCTTATGAGCTTGTATAGAAGCGAAATATCATAATCTGACAATGAATGAACCGTGGGTTTCGAACGTATTGGAAAAGGTAAATGGAATTGCACCGGAGTGAGTAGAGATTTCAGGTGAATCATATTAGCAGTGATGGCTTGGTAGATATCCTGATGTCGTTGTGGGAAATATATTTGCAGTATTTCCCTCAGACAATCGGAGCCCACGGTTACAACAGCATTGCACAAGCGAGCAAAATTAGTTGATTCTGATGATACGAGTTTTTCTGCCATGACGATCTATTGGTCATTAATCATTTTCTCGTATAAGAATGTAAGTTTCGGACTGGGCCACAAAACTCACCAATTCCACCTCCTACTGGCGTGTTTTTTCACTTACTGATCATAAAAAGGTTTCGTTAAAAATATGTTCGTAACGCTGGGTAATTTTAAGCCTCAGCTTGTTGCAACTCACTGTACAAGACAAAATGTTCCACCTACCATGTAAGCTAGTGCCGAATGGTCTGAAAAGATGAAAAAGGATTAGGAAGTAGCAGAATACATAGTTGAATAGAGTTGAATGATGCATGCATATAATGCAACAAAAAAAAAAAACCCAATAAAGAAGACAACGTTAATAATCCCACTAGATACATTTTTCACAGTGAGGCCCTAAACAATATATGAAGACAAATTGGTTTATCATATAATATCATGGCATAAAACTAAAAAATTATGGTGAAACTGTTTTGCAACATAACTCATGCAGTAATTTGAAAGAATACGTGAACATAAAAGATTCTTGATATCCGATGACCATTGTTCCGGTGCACAAATCAGAGATAAAAATAGGGAATCATAGGGTCGTCAAAAGTTTATTAATGTTGACGAATTATTACTAAGGATGAAATGGAAGAACTGGCTGAAAATTAAAGCCATCAGATATTTCAGAAATATAGAGTTGCGCATTTAATTTGATTGCAATCCATCAACCGTTGCAAAAGATACAATGCAGTAAAGTAATTTTTGGAAGACTAGAAAATATTGACCTTAATTGATCTTAATCATGTCTAAGAACAATAGAATTCGAACTCACCTAGGGTAGCATACCAAATCTGGTAAAATTCCGACAATCCATGATTAAAGAGTGATGTGGACACGTGGCGTTGACAGAACTGGTAATTAATGGCTCTAATTCAAGCAAATGACGAAGTAAAATGATCTAAAATCAGTATATAAGAGCATGTAAAATCTTACTGCAATCCAGCAAGCACTGAAAGAGTTATACTTCAGAAACTTGGTTAAGAGGTTGAGAGATCAAGGGCGATAACTCCTCTAAGTGAAAACTAAGAACCTTGAAAATCGTTCGAGCTTCAGACCAAATTTGTCTGAAATCGAATCTTGGCCAGTAAAGTTATCTTGCGTAAACTAACGACATGATATAAATATGGAGGGACTTACCAAGAGACTCATGTAAATGGTTTTACCAATTGCACCTGATCCACGGAACTGAAATCTTTAACAAAGATAATGCCACACTTTGAGGTAATTCGTTGACCAAAACGACAAACTGAGCGTTCCAGATCACATCATTAACACTTGAAGTTCTAAGGACTGTTAACATCATCCTTTCTTTCTGACAAATCATCCAATAACTGCAAGACGTTAAATGTGTCGAATTTAAAATACGATGTTTGAATTTAATATTAACATATTGAACTTGTATTTGTTAGCTGTTTCTCCATGATTATATGGTATGTATAATTTTATCTGGGACTTGGCCTTCTCCAAAATCAAGTTCATATGAACTTAACTGAACAGAAGCCTGAAGAAGAATATTCTTTTGTACAATTTAAAAGCATTACTATGTAATGGCTGTATAGTTTGCATATAATGAAGATATCCTTGTACTGGTAATGTCTCGTCATTGATGCATGCTTTTTTTGTGTTTAATCATGTCAACGAAAAGTTAATGATTTGAGGTTGAAATTGTTACAAGGGGCAAATTTATGTAATTTATGCAAATAAGGTTTAGAATTAGTGAACCTCTTAAACTAATCTGTTCTAGATGAATTCGGTGAATAAGGTGAATAAGGTGAATAAGATAAAGTCAATATTTGTCCCATAAAAATGCTACAGACAATTTTACAGGGTATAGTTGTTTCAGGTTGTGATATGACGTTGTTGCTTATAATTAACATGTTTGTAATCATCCTCCTAAACTAAGATCTAATTATCGTGTTCGTGTACCTGTCTGTGGAGATCCATTTACTGTATAAAAGTCAATACTCACAACATTACAATACTGATAATAATGATGAATCCTACCTCAGACTTTTTTTTCGTTCTTCAGATCGCCATGAACCTTTGTACTAATTGAATTATCACAAACAGTGGTAAAAAGAACCACACGAAATAAATCAGGGTTAATATTAATGCAATATTGACTTGATGCTTCCTGGTCCAGTATCTACTGCTATTATGAATAGAGGTTTTACTGGTCGTAGATACTATTCAGGATTTGGGACTATTCAGGTTTCATTACAGTGATATTTATTTCATCAGTAAAATATTATGTTAATTTTGTGGTGAGTTCCTCTTGACCTGCTAAAAGTAATAAGTTTTATCTCTGTCGTACAATCAAATGAGGGAGGACCAGTAGTTAATTATTTCTTATTGACTTGCAAAAAGTAATAGATCTTATTTCTACGGTATATGCACTTAATGAAGGACACATAGCCAGTGATTTCCTATTTACCTGAACAAGTAATAGGTCTTGTTTCTACCGTACAGGCAACAGATGAAGGACCAACAGCTAGTGATTACTTATTTACCTGCAACAAGTAATAGGTTTTATTTCTATCTTATAGACAATTAATGAAAGACCAATAGCTAGTAAGTTCCCATTGACCTGCTAATCCATACATGTCTTAGTATCTGTGTGCGTTTACAAGATAGTTATATTTTTATGACTCTGTCAGAATCAAAGTTAGACAATTTTATTTAATATTGGCATGATGATGTCAAAATATTATTTTCCGTTCCTTAGATACGGATCTAGAATTGGGTCAATTAGGAAAAAGAATTAAGGTAAAGTCTGGTCTTATAATAGGCAAAACCTATCTTTTGTAGAATTATGCGACGATATTTAAAATGAGATTAGGTCAAGGATGAGTTTTATAGATGCAAGTCATATATTTGTTAGACCGCTGGAGGTGGAAATGTCACCGGTTGAAAGTAGTGTGCATTAATAGTGTTTTTATGTTTAGTCCATAATGCACTTGTGTCACAAAGTATGGGAGAAAATATTTATTACAAGCTTATCCATCTTTGTTAGCCAAGGTTCCGATATGGTAAGCCTATCTACACTAGCGGATCGAACAGATATTTTAGTGTTTTCTCCTTGCGACATCTGTTGGATTTCATGAGTTGCTTCCTTTAGTATGTAGTGCCAACAAACCAACAACGTGTAACATTGATGCATTGTACTTCAGTCTAAAATGGTGGAAGCAACTGACTTCAAAAGGATACTTTGTATGTTTAACATCGAAAGTAAGACTACATGCCAGAGATAAGCTATTAAATGTTTATTTGAGTGAAATGTATTTAGTACAAACACGGAACGGCAGTGGAAAGCTGCGTATTTATGAGTCCATTCAGGCTGTGTGCTCCTCTTGTCCCGATCAATGAGGAACAGTGTTCAAATTTGAAAAGCTTAATTTCATTGGATGCTGTAGATTGCCCCAGCATCCAGTGAAATTCACAGACCCAAAGCATAGAAATATCTACACAATGCGCCTAGGTGTAGATAGGCTTAACATATCGGTAACTTCGCTAGCGACGATGAAGCTTATCAGATCCCAGAAAAATATGTACAATATTATTTGTCTCTAACTTTTGTAGGTATCTCAAAGTTTCTTTATTATGAATGGCTGGTGAAAGGATCGGAAATTAAAAATTAAAGAATAAAAGCCTAAAGTAAGGTGAAGAAATCTAAATCAGTCCTGGCAATTCCACTGCGTTTACAGACTTTTTATATAACAAAGAGTGTTTCATCTACTCTGGCATTATGCCAATCGCTCTGTATTTTTTCCTTCCTAGCAGCAAGATACTAAGGAAAACACAATGAAGTCTTTCGTACATGAATATCATGGAGACAAAGAAAACGAACACCATTAACTACTACCTCAGACAATTAGAATAATGAATGTATAAAACCATACCTATGAGATCATTCTTTGTACATTAAACTGAGATTATTTATTTGATATCCCAGTGTCGACTAAGCCTTAATAGATCTTAATACACGCACACACTAAATCCAAACGTACATTGTAAGAAAAGCTTAAATGGTCTATGTGACCTTTAAGATGCAAAAAGGCACCTACGTACGTGCAGTAAAACATAATAATTGATATAGAAAGACCGTAAATGGTTTATGTTCGTGTTATAGGGACTTAGAATAGCATACATGCTGAAAAGATTCAGTTAAAAGACAGTAGTAATTCCCGTTTTTCTTATGCGACTTGCCATAGAGTTTTAATACTTACCCTGATGTAATATTGTACGCATTCCGTCTACGTAGTCAGCACACAATCAACCATCATAAATAAATTTTGTATATAACACATGTCCTTCTAAATCAGTCTGACTTGTCTTGCCATGTATTATTTTGTTAAATACATTAACTAATGACTCTTCGTTTAAGTTAGAAGAAAAGTCATGATTACCTATCATATTCGCCTCAACGTTCTAAACAAACAAGGCATATTCACTTCCAGAAACTCATGTGGCTATTTAGCAATCAAGGCCTCAAGGGAATTAATGATAAGTGTTTCCTACAAATATTGCCCATTCATTTTTTTGTAAGGTAAGCAGTAGTAAATAATGTTAAATAATTACTTGCATACTGTATATGATAGAGTACCAATAGCTAGTTATTTCACATTGTCTCAGTACAATTAATAGGTCCTATTTCTGCCGTATAGTCAATTGATGGAGGACAAATCGATAGTGGTTTCATATTGAACTGCCCAGCCGTACATGTCTTAGTGCTTGTGTGTGTGTGTTTACATGATAGTTATATTTGTATGGCTCCCTCAGAATAAAAGTTAGACACTTTTATTTAAATATTGACCTAATGATGTAAAAATATAATACAATTTTCTGTTCCTTAGATACGGATCTAGAACTAGGTCGATTACGAAGGAGAATTATCGAAAAATCTGGCTTTTGTGATTACCATAGCAAAACCTAACTCTTGCAGAACAACACTATTAATAATAATCCTAACGTAAACGGCAAGTTTTTATAAATGCAAGTCATGTATGCATATTTATTCGACCTTTATGATGATGAAATGTTTGAAATTTCACCGGTTGAATGTCGTTTGTATTAATAGTGTTTCTTCCTTTCAGTCCCTAATGTACAAATGTCACAAATTGTTGCAGAAAATGTTTATTATAAGTTTATCTGATAAAAGAAAATATGTACAATTTTACTGTCTCTAAATTTGGTGGGTATGTTTATAAGGATACGTTGGTCATGTCAAAGTTTTTATTATGAAGAGCTGATAAAAGAATCAGAGAGATAAAGATATGAAAGAACAACATGTTAAAGTAAGGTGAAGAAAGCTTAATCAGTCATGGCAATTATCCAACCTTTATAGCTTTTTTTGTATACTAAAGAAGGTTTGAACTACTCTGTCACTATGCCATTCATGCTGTATTTATCCTTCCTAGCAGCAGGAATTTAGCGTAAAGACAATGAAGTCCTTCGCACATGAGTATAATTCATGCACACAAAATTAACACCATTCACTCTGACAAAATAATTATTGCATTAAGCCATAAGTATGAGATGATTCATTGTACATTAAAAGAAAATCGAGTTGTTTATTTGATACCACAATGTCGGGGAGCTTTAATAAAGATCTTGATTTAAGTATACATCAAATCAAAACGTACGCTATAAGAGAAGCTGCAATCTTCTATGTGACCACTTTCAGTTGCAAAACCTCCCAGACTTAAGTGCGGTAAAAATTATTAATATTGATATGGAAAGTCTGTAAAGGGTTTAGGGCTTAGATTTGTCCCATAGGGACCTAGATTGGTATACACACTGAATTTAACTACAACAATTCAGTTGAAAGATAGTCAACATTCCCTGGATTTTCGTTCGAAGAACCATTGTAATTTTGATAGTTATCCTGATGGAATGTTGTACACATTCCTTTTATGTGTCAGAAGATACGGACAATCAATCGTCATAAACAATTTTTGTATATAACATATGTTCTTCTAAAACAGCCTGACCCGTCTTGTCGTCATCTTTTATTTTCGTAAATATATTGATTAATGACTCTTGATTTAAGATACCTGAAAAGTCATCATTATATATCATATTCGCCTCTGGGTTTTAACCAGACGAGGCGCCATCGCATCTAGCAACTCATTCGGTTATTCAGTAATCAAGGCCTCAGGGGAGGTAATGATAAGAATTTTCTTCAAGTATTGCCCACTCATTTAACAAACTATTAATTTACTTCGAAACTGTAAATAATGTTAATTAAATACTTGCATATTGTATAAACATAATGCATCGTGTGATTGTAGAAGGCGATGTGAGCTCCAGTAATAAGTTAATTTGATTCTATTAATACATGGCAATACATTGAGATGAGTATATTTATTATCGGTGACAAACATAAAGGTTATCCTCACTGAGACACGTTTTAAATACTCATTCATTCTCCTAATCGAAGTCGTGATCCCACTGCGACATGTTTACCAAGTCGGGATCCCACATAGACATTATACTTTGTCGGGGTCCAATGTTAACCATGTGCAGATGCTATGGAAATATCTTAATTATATTTGCTGGAAAACGATTTTTTTTATCATGAGTAAAGTATTGTGTTATTATTCTAGTGACGTTCTACTAATAACTTGTCATGCTTCTGCCTTATAAGCAATTGACTGAGCGCCAATAGCTTATGATTTCATATGGACCTGCTTTAATCAATACATCATGTTTCTGCCTTATAGGCAATTGATGGAAGACGAACAGGTAAGCCAATCTTCAGTGACAATAGTTTTGCCAGTTGCACACAGAAAGCACCATATCGAAAGAACCGATTTACATACGAAAATATGTTCTCCAGATAATTTAGGGATATGCCAGATCGGACTGTAAAGCATAGGCGGATTGAAGCGAAACCAGCCTGTCAAGGACAACATTGTATACAGTCCAGCTATGATCTCTAAAGAAATGTGTTTTACTTATATACATACAATAGTTAAGATGTGCTATTTTCTCCTTAATATATTTGAAAATATATAAGGGAAGACTAACCTTGATCATGAAAACAGTAAAGCAAATTTCCAGCATTGGCTTAGTTCGTACAAACATTACAATCTTGCACTGGCGTAGTTTTCTTGTATTTTTCCAAACAAATCAGAGGAAGCATGTATACAAATATACCCTCGCCCTTGCTGACCTGGCCAAACAACGAGGCTTATGTTTTTCATTTATTTTCTTTCCGATCCTTTCACCAGCCATTCATAATGAAGAAATTTTGAAGATACCTACAAAATTTAGGTGCCATTAAGACCGGAGAGTTTAGATAACATGACATACAATTGCAGGGCATTTATAATTTACTGCCGCTGACATGGTCATGGCTGATATAGGTGAATAATGGCCTCGAATTTATGAGGAGTTTTTGCAAATCATGAAAGTGTGTCTTTGCGAAAAAGGCTTTCATTTGCAAACAATGCATAGTGGACAGCGTCAACAAGAAAGATAGCTGTGATAATATCTCCACACCAGCTTGGACACAAGCTGATGTGGATGGAGCAGGATAAAACTGAACACTCGAATAGACGGATACAGGAACTATCCGATGTGATGAATCCGCTGAATGAGGATATAAAGACATTGACAGTGAAAAGGCTCGAGGCTATCTCGAACAGGCCAATGTAAGCATCGCCCTTGACCGAGCCTGCAGTTTAGATTGCTTTCTGAAAACGATAAAGCCCCTGTGAGATATTACTACCTGTAGAGAGAGAGAGAGAGAGAGAGAGAGAGAGAGAGAGAGAGAGAGAGAGAGAGAGAGAGGTGAAGTTATCAATAACTTACACCAAACACTAGAAAGATGTTCTCCTCTTCCATTGCAGTTAGTCCGTCAAAGGGTCCAATGTTACTTCTTTCGCAAAGACTTAAGCGGCCAAATATTTGGACTTTTTTAAAATATTTTTTTTTGCACCAGTATCATTAAGTTACTTTCCAGGTTTCTCTTTACGCCTTAATCCAATTTGCAAGTATAAGTTTTGCACGGGTACTACGTGCGTGGTCATCTTTATCTGCAACGAAATAGCACGGATAATTCAGTTGCTTATTTTGATAGTCTGATTCAAATAATATTCTGTGTTGTAATATATATATGTATATATATATATATATATATATATATATATATATATATATATATATATATATATATATATATGGGGGTGGGGTGGCATGAAACCCTGTCATCAAACTGTGATCAGGCAATTTTGGAGGAATCAGGCGCGGCCCTGACAATGGCGACATTGTGCTCGGCGTTAAATAACTCTATTCCAGTTGGTAAAGGCAAGCAAAAATCAACATATAGGCTCCAAAAAAGCAACTGAAAACGAACGTGCCCATTTTTTGCGCTTGAGCTTTGACTAACATACCTGGTGAAAATGTCAAGAAAATGTTATGTCTGTACTGATCACAGCGTCAGCTGTTAGTTTCAACCTAACATTAAAAAACTGCTTTCATTTCAGTTCAAATATACTTTAAGAATACGGGGTGTAATGGATGATTTGTGGTGTGGGAGGGATATTTCCTGCGTGGTAGCAAAAGATTTCAGAACTGAACTTGGTAATGACAACTACTGATATGATACAGTTGTTATGATAGTACATTCTTTCAACAGCATGCGTGTCATTTATATTCATAAACTTGATAGACAGATTTGGCATATATATATATATATATATATATATATATATATATATATATATATATATATATATATATATGCATGCGTGTGTGTGTCTGTGTATGTGTGTGTGACATTGCTTGCGAATTTTTCACGCAGAGAATTAGATCTAGCCTGAGCACTTTAATGATGCATTTTGTTATTGTCGATTTATTTATTTGTGTTGTTGTTTGTAAGTCACTCAAAGGCCAGTCCTGATCTATTGTTAAGCTGAATACGTGTTTACTTCGTCTTGACTGTGAATTACATCTTACTCGCAATGCAGGGTAATTACAAAGATATAACACAAAATGCTTGCATAAGCACATATCACAAGAACAAACTCATTATTTAAGGTTGGTGTTAAAATGTCAGGAACAGTTGTACTATAAATGAAGATAGAACACTTTTTCGAATGAAACTGAGTTAAATTAGTAAGAAATACAGTGAGCTAAAATTTCTTTTTTTTTTTTTTTCGCAACAAAACCCGCACCCCTCGATGGCAACAGAGACCGAGTTAGAGCCTAGAATATCCATTGGCACACCGTAGAGTCCTTCAGAGGCAACAAAATACTGTGAGACGGGATCATAATAAGAAAGCAATTTCTTTCAGCAGCACGAGCTCTATTAGACCTGCAACATGGAGGTGAAACATCAGGGAGATAAGGAGTAGAATACTCCTATATTTGAAGATAACGGAACACATACATAATTTTGACCATGAATCTGCTACAAAATATTATTGAAGAGCAACAGAACTGAGCAGGTTTATCATTGAAATATATCGGCTAAGAATATATTTAGCTAAGACTAGAATACCTCTTGCTTCTTATCAAGAAAATGATGATACTATAAGCTATTATATAGGGTTGTAAGATGAAAGTACTCAGGAGTGCTTTTTGAGTACCTGGAACCCCTCTTGCCAATGATAGTAACGATAATCAAAGAGAGGAGTTTCTGATGGTCTTGATAAGGTGGCGTATGAACTTACCGATGCAGTGTTAGGCATTTCGATTTGATGTCTCTGATTTAAAGAGAAGCAGAGTATTTTCAGAAATAAAGTATGTCATGCATTGCAGAATGAAACACTTGGTGCATTGGTAACAGAGAGAGAGAGAGAGAGAGAGAGAGAGAGAGAGAGAGAGAGAGAGAGAGAGAGAGTAATGGATTGATAAAAACCACGTCAATGTCCGAAAATCATTAAACTGCTGTAATACTTTATTTGGTTTGAAGTGATTAAGGACCGCCAAACGACTTTGGAATTCAAATCAGAAATATGATAATGTATAATAATTTCAATCTATACGTTTATCACTTTATCGATCTAACTCCAGCTCCTCTAATGTATTCGGATTTCAGTGTATCAGTAAAGATCGATATATAATGATTTCATTACATATAGAGGATTGTGTGTGTGTGTGTGTGTGTGTGTGTGTGTGTGTGTGAGAGAGAGAGAGAGAGAGAGAGGGTCAGATTTTAGTTCCTCTGTTCCTTAGCCATAGGTTTCTTTGCTTTCTTTTGATTATTATTGTCCAATTTGTATTTTCTAGTTACGCATAAGCGTACCAACGTCCAAGTTACAAATATAATTTGACACGGGCACGATGAAGATCCTTTCGCTATAAGTGATTAATTAGCTAACAACGGAATGATGGTCATTTGAGAATGAAACTGCATACCTAATTTAATTTGACATGTATTATTCGAGTGTTTTACTTACCCTCAAGGTCTCTTCGACACTTTTCAGCCATAATACACACACACACACACACACACACACACACACACACACACACCACCTGGTAGATGAAAAGAATATTTTGATTACGGGTCATCTTGTGATCCGTATATAACATTTTACTTCATATGATTCGCTCACAATCTTCTTCGTTCAACATTTTTTTTTTAAACAAAAAACCCCCCAGTGAATTGTTAAATCTTCGTCGCTAGATAGTCTTGATCTATGAGGAAATAACTGGATTAATTCAGAGTGTTATCCTAATTCAAATGAATTTCTCTTCGATGAACAAAGTCATGCACTTCTAATTAATTTTCATTAACCGTTTCTTGTTAACTTAGAGGCACGGTATCCTTGTAAGAAATGGTCGATAAAAATTGAAATCAGCATGCACTTGATCAAAATCGCTCCGAATATTATTTCGACTTAGTTTTTGTAAAAGTTCTGTAATATCCATGTCGAGATCCTATTGAAGGTTGCAGCTCAGTGATCTTGTGTATATAAAGAACTTGCCTAGAATATTTTAGTTTAAAAAACAGATAATACTGCCTAGACGTTTTTATTCACTCTTCAAGTACTTCACATAATAGTATTTTCATAACTTCCTAATTAAATATCGTACACATTACCAACGTTCCCTCTAAGCTGCGCGCGAGCGCGGCCGCACAGCTGCTCAGACATCTCCGCGCAGCTGAGTTGTTCTCCGCGCAGCAGATCAACATTACCAAATATTCAGTCCAACATTAATGCTAAAATCTATCCAAAATTATCAATCTTGTTGCAGTAAGAAGACCTTACTAACGCTAGACGGATTGAAAATTTGGCGGAATGCTCGCCAATCAAATCCCGCTAATAGCACCCAATCAAAGGACGTCATTCAAATTCCCCTGGCCAACCACAAGCGGTGTATGTTGCATTGTTGGTTTCACTTATAGGAATATATTTCGCTTTGAATATAAACGCGCCATTCTGATACTCCTTCTTGAGAAGTAAAGTCTGTTTTATCATCGGCAAAGCAAATCAGCAAGAAAGTCCACCGGAGGAAAGGCTCCGAGAAAGCAATTGGCAACTAAGTCTGCTCGTAAGAGTTCATTTCATTCAATTTGGATACTTGCGTTGAATGATTGTTGCATTTTAATTTAAACAATTGATTTTTATTATATTTTTACATCTTATTATAATGTCAAAACGAAAACGTGAAGATGACGTAGACACAAAGCATAAAAAAGCGGCCACTAGCACTTTTAAATCAGCATGGTTGAAAGAACTTGTTGAAACCGAAACGGTAGAATCGAAAATTTTGCAGCATGTGGAATTAGGAAATATTTATCATTTTTCTGAGGACGACGGTGTTGTTTGTAAAGTATGTGCCGAGGCTAAAGCGAGTGGTGATTTTGCGAGTGGAAAAACTTGGGATATGTGGAAATTGGATTATATAACGAGACATATTACACAGAAAATCCATTTGGACTCAATAGCGAAATTAAAAAGAACTCGAGCTGGAGCTGGAATCAACTTCTTCCTGACGGAGTCAAAGGATGATCGACAAATGCGAATCGAAGTGAATGATCGCCAATGAAGTGACGGTGAGCAAGAGAAGATTCGTATTGATAATGTCTTGTTGGCCCTTTCAATGAACCCTTCGATGCTGTCAGTAACGGATATTCATGATCACGTGGCTAAATATTTGAAACTTCCTGATAGTTGGTGAAGTAAAAATTATGCATTTGCGTTTGTTGAATGTATCGACTCGGTTGTCAAAGAGATATGTATGCAGGAAATTAAGAGGGTGGGCAGCGTTTGATACTCAGGTGGTTCAGAATCAAACAAACTTTGATTACGGGAGAGCTAAACTAAGCAAATTAGCGACGAAATACGAACATTTTACTAGGCCTAGCTGCAGAAACGACACATGCAAAGCTTCAATCGGAATATAATGATCTAAAATTTATTTTAAAGGAAAAACTCCAATCTGGAAGTTTAAAAACTTTTGCGGATGTTATTTGCTTCGTGCTAACAGAGGAGAAGTTTTCAACCATGGCGACATTTGTGGATATATGTGGTACATTTCAAGCTTCGAGTGCTGATACTGAACGTGGTTTTAGTCTGATGAACAATATCAAAACAAAACTGCGTAACAGACTTGAGGTTGACCATTTGGACATGATTATGCGAATTAAATTTTATCTAACAAGTGGACAAACCATGGATCTTGATCGGGTATACAAATTTTGGAAGGGTAAAAAAAAAACAACCCAAAACAGAAGAGAGCACACTACATAGACATTATAGGGGAGCTTGTTCTTACTCAATTTCTTTTTAAAGTAAATAATACCGAGTAAGTACGAAGTACGAAAATTATATAAATTTATCATAAAAAATTGTTGATTTAATTTTTCTATTACGTGTTGACTAGTAATAGTTATAGTGTATTATGCATTATTATTTGCAATTTGTACGGATGTTTTATGATGATCTAAAAATTTTGCTCAAGTCACCGTAATGCTTTCACCATGCAGCGCGCATAGCGCGCACATCTACCATTCGCTTTGAGGGAACGTTGCACATTACTTGTCTGTGTCAGGAGAAAAGTATAAACTAGCTTTATATGTCCTTCAGAATTAGTATTCACAGTATTGTCATATAATCTCATTAGCTTATTTTCACAGAGATTATTACAGAATTCGTTTTAGTTAAGTTATAATACAGAAAAATCTTTGCCACTCAGAACAACTTCCATGTCTTTCAAAACAAGGCGTATTTATATTCCGAAATACGGTGGGGATTCGCTGATCAAATTACCATCAGAGGTAATCATTTTGTTTTGTGCATAGACCATTCACTTATTTGCTTGAAAAGATATGGCATTGCAGATCATGTAGCCTAATTCTATAGTACTCTAACATGTATATTTTCAAATTTCAAACATGTTTTGTCGTGTATTGAGTTAAGTCGTTCAGGTTCAATTTTGTTGGACTGATCTATTTCATTTTTGCACTTGTCATGCTTTGCGGTTGTATGGTATCGGCTGAAATTTCAGTATAATTGTAGGCCATGAATTGGTTATTAAACCACAGAAGAAATGCCCCGTCGACATGTTAATTGTTGGCAATATATTAAAGGTCAAAGTTTGTCAAATTTCAGAAAGTATGGAGTGCAGTTACAAACCATATTAAACACAGTGAATTGATTATTTGGATTATTTAATGTAAAAGAAAAGGTTCATTACGATTTTAAGTGACGACTGTCTACCCGGCGAAGAAAACGCAGTTATCAGTAAAGGTAAATATAGCTACCCTCATTAACGGAGCTTTATTTATAGTGTGTATTCAGAAATAAAAAAAAAACAAACAGAAACTTGCTGTGATTAGCACATTATGTAGGAGCTGTAGTTTATGAGACTTAAAAAGGTTGAGTCTCTTGGCAACGCGTGAGATTATGTTAATTCATATGTAGATCATATTTTGTATTTTTTTAAAAATGATTTTAACAAATTGTGATACACATCAACAAATATGCATTGATATAAATGGATAACTCTTACAGCTGTTGAGTTCCAGCCGAGTTATCCCTCTTCAATGCACTGGCGTAGCTGGTTCTGTCTTTGTCAGACTGACAATCTAAAATTGTTCTATATGACAGTGTGTGAGACGCATAAAAAGGTAGAATAAAAAGTATATTAATTTCATTAGCTTTGATGTCTATGGCAAAGTAATTGGTTTCTTGATACCTAGTAAGCACCTGCCACTGCTTACGGTGCAAGTGACAGTTTTTATGCACAATTGTAATGCCTCATTCACCTGCCTAAAATGAAAATTGAGACTAAAATGAAAATTGATCAAAAAGAAATACAAAATTGAGGACAAAAGGTCCTTATGTCCGTATAGTTATAATGCAACAACACAATATCATTCACTTGAACTGTCAAGTCATTATAGTTCATAGCGAAATATGTTTATGAAATCAACCCCGTATTTATACATGTATTTTGCACGTCTGAAGTTAACGTTTGAAACGAAGTGCTGCTAACGGTACAAACGCATGCCGTTTCCCTAAGTAATAATGTTAAAAAACATCGTGTACTACACAGCTTAATGCAATTAAGATAGTTGCTCTCTCTGCATTTTTGAGACATTATTCTTGCATGGAACACAAGTGTCTACTGCTGTGCTCTGGGCGGATAACTCTGCTTGCTAGCCGACTATTGGTATTTCACTGTTGACATAATATAAACTAGCTATGGGAGGTGAACATGTCTCACGTCATTTTTAAAAACAACAGAATTTCCAAACGCCTAATCCACAAATATATCAATAACTTTAATAAATAAGCAATATTAGTTGAAACATCACACAGTACTGTTAAGTTAATGGGCCAGTTTATGAAACTATCCCCTGCCCATTATCCCAACAGGTAATAATGGTAATAATGTATGCGATGTCAACTTACTTGCAGGACATCAGATTTATGATAGAAAATAGTACGTCTGATAGTTGTCTCTCTCTCATACTGAGATGTGAAAATTATCTTGTGTAGGGAATTGAAAAGGATTATTTGACCTAAACAGAGTTATTTATCGATAGCAAACTGGCGAGAGAGAGAGAGAGAGAGAAGTATATTATCTTCTATTACACATCAGATATCTGCTACTAAGTCAACGTTAGTGTACGTCATTAGCTGTTGAGATAAGCTAATTCTATTTAGGTCATATGCACGGTCACATTCGCATACGTCATTGAGATAAGCTAATTCTATTTAGGTCATACGCACGGTCACATTTGCATACGTCATTAACTGTTGAGATAAGATAATTATTTTTAGGCCATACTCACTGTCATCACTCCCTTTCAATACCTTACATTTGGTACTTTTCAGGTATTATTATGACACTGTGTTAGCAGGTTTTAATATAACGTTTTTGAATGATAATGTCTAAAGTTGCAAGAAATCTGATTGAATTTTCAAAATATGGAGCATGCACCAGATATCGTCAACACAAACCCCGCGGTGGAATACTGGATGTGAAAAAGCAAAATAGTTTAAACATAGCCTTCTGAGTAAGTTTAGGATTAACAATATTTAGTGTCAATTTGTAAACATAAGTGTCAGTCAAAGTGTGAAAAAGAAACAATTAAATTCCAAAGACCACGTTACAAATGTATGCACTATCTTTGATTTTGATCAGTATAGAAGCAAGTAAAACTGTATCCTTAATATAAAAGTCGTTACACAGTTGTGTCAGGACAATGATTTCAGAGTTTTTTTTTTTACACAGATTTTGCAGAGGATGTAAATTTGTATATGTGACATTAGGAAAATGTAGATCAATATTTATTAAGAAATAGAAAATGTTGATTTTGGAAAATACCATTCATGACTATTCTAACAGAAAATCGTTAGAAAAATCAACTAAACGGCAGAGAAAAGTGAACTTTCTCTGCCATAGAACATAACTTATTGTTAGATTAAAAGAGATCAAACAAAACTTACACCCCTAGGAAATTCCAGCTATTCCAACTGTTTCTATTTCAAACATGAGATGAATTTGAGGAAGTATTAAAACTGCTTAGAGACACAGACGAAACTAGATAATCTTGGAAAAGTCAATTGTTTAGCAATATTAAAATTTAATACCAGATCATTTGCAACAGGAGTACCCGAGGCAATACAATCGACACAAACGAACAAGCCGAACTTAAGAGAACTGAGACATTAATCGAAGTATAAGTCTAGGAAATTCAAAATGGAGAACTTTGAGAATAAAACTTATTTACTAGAGTTAAGCCGGAAATGTAAAGAGATATGTAATTGTTATAGAAGATGTCCGACAATAAGGTCAACGAAACTTGGTGTCGAAACGTATGATAAACCGAATGATCATTATAAACAGACATTAGCAAGGAAAAATACTCAATCAAAAAGCGGTTTTATTAAAACAGCTGAAGACCAGTTCAAAGTACAGGAACACGCAACAAATATCGACCGTTGAAATGAGTAGTATACTAATAGGCTGATCCTAAACCAAAAACAGATTCTGGACCAGAACTCCAAGGGCCTGCTGGATTAACGTTTTTAGTGATAAAATATTTTTTTTCTCAGTATACTAAGAGGCTGATCCTCAACCAAAAGCAGATTCTGGACCAGATAATCTGATAAATCAAATAAATTTTTATTGTTATAAATATCCTCATAGACATCTTCGCATTTTATATTATAAACTAGTGAATCTGTATCGGTAAATAGCAACTCTGAATCTGGCCACTGCTGTTTAGTAAAATTATAGTGAAAATCACACATTAACCACTTCGATATATCAGGTACAGCTGCACCAACATAAATCGGTTTATTTAACTTTAAATTTGTCTTTCGTCGTTGTATTGCAACAAGATTTTCATTAAATATTTTCATGCTGACAAAACCATCATCCTTAACTAATTTATTTCTGCGACTTATATCATTTTCAATTTCGATAGAAACTCTTTTTCTAATGTTCTCCATTGTCTTACCAAACACCGAGTTATTCGTTAACTTAAAAAAGTTTTTCTCAAAGTCTGTCTTAGCTACAGCACGACGTTTGGTATTTAAATCAATATAATTTGACATCCACCTCAACTGATTAAATTTTAGCACACGATGGACTTTTCTCAGAATTTGTCCAGCATCTACTGCTTGTTTTAAATTTTTGTAATGTATCACGTAATTTCTTTTATTTAGCAAATTTGGAACTAACTTATTAACAATGGATTTTTTTGCTGTTGTCATGGCTCGTTCCTCGGGTGATAGTAAACTGTAATCTATCATCATCGACTCTGCACAAAATGGGTAGTCGTTGTGTAGATCATGCAACGAACTAGGATAATCTAGATCAACTTCAACAAAATAACTGACATCGGAAAACTCTTTTTCAGTTTCTTTAAGAAACTGATCTGGGGATATCCAATGAAATCCACCGCACGGCATTGGCTCTGACATTGCATACCCATAAGAATTGACGCAATCTAGATAAATAATATAATTCGACGGGAGATTTTTGTCATAATTTTTTAGATATTTATTATTAGCTATTGCATATTTTTTTGTTATAACACTAATTCCGCCTCTGATACCTTTTTCAATAAAATTAAACATATCGACTTCTATTAAGAGGTCTAATTCTATTTTGCTTGTTTTTAGTAGAGCGTCCCACGACAGTCCGGAGCTGAATAATACCAACAAGGATCTAGTCCGTAATTGCTGTAGCTTACTCGACGAAAACTTTCAAAAACATCTGCTAGTAATAAAACATCTGTTGTCAAATATATATCATGATAATCACCAAATGTTTTACAACTAAATTTATTCCAAATATCTTGCGCATATTTGTATTCATCGTCTGACACATCTTCATTTTTGAGCTGCGAGTAAAATTTATCTTTGTCGGGCAGAGAAATTTCATCAAATCTGCTCCAGTCGTTGAGATACTCATACGGAAAGATACCTTTTCTTGTCAGTAGATTAAATTTATCACCAAAGCAACTTTGCAGATTATTAAAAGTGCTACAACCTTTTAAGAGCTCATCTAGCGGAGCTGCCATAAATTGCAGACTGTCAATAAAACGTAATTTTCCGAGAGTAACTGACATATACTTTTCAAAATTATTTGGAATACATTTTGTCTTATTATTTAGTTTTAGTTTAGATTTAATTTTCTCATTACCAAAAGCTTCTACAATGATATGACTCTCATAGCCGCGAAAGTTATGTAAAACGACAGGAATAAACTTTACTGCAAATTCATCTCGCATAAAAACACCACGAAAATATTTGATCAATTTTACCATTTGGAGTAAATTAAGATTGGTCAATGAACAGTCAACGGGGCGATCTTCTGCGACAGTGCAATCGAAAACATCTGCCTGAGTGTATTCGACGACTCGTGCCTGATAATCGAAGACCTCTTCCTTTCTTTATTCGGCCACGAGAGGCTCCACCTCCCACCGCGTTTTTCAAAGCCATACCCTATGCATTTCCGACAAAGTCATCCCCGATGCAGTGTGTGCGTTTGTAGTATGTGCGGGAAACAACAGCATTGAAGTGGTTCCCGACTGCATAACCGATAACAAACTTGATTCTGTTGAAAGTGAAAGTGATAAACACAGGCATCCAGAAAGTCAGCGTTGACAACTCTACTTTATCAACAGCACCTCCTACACGCCAAATTTTATCGTTGGAGTTATTCTTACGAAACAAGGTGACTGTGTGTTTGGCTCCAAATATAACCTTGCGAACAAAAACCAAAGATGTGACTGAGGGAAATTGCGCACGAAAACCTCAGTGAATCACCAATAAGTTGTGATCGAGGCTGTGCAAATCCAAAGTTGAAAGTAGGCTTAGGAAAAGATAAATTTTCTACACCTGCATCAGCATCTCCAGCAAAATTTCAAACTCGTTCAGTTATATTTGATCTATAATCTGCATTATTAGTTGCATTATTGACAAACATCGTTGTTGGGCCAGCGGCTCACTTGCAACCATCACTATATCAGGCAAGCCCAATAGTTGTTATGGCAATATTGACGTTGTCCAAAATCGATTCGATTTCCTTTCCAATGGTGGAATAATCTGCACAGTTGAACAAAGCCATGGTACCGTAGTTACCAAATCTCACTTGGAATAGGCTGGGTAAACACCGTCGTCGGCCTGCACCAGATTTCTCTCAATTTCCAAAGACGCCTCACACAGAAGAAAAAATATAGAATCTTGCAATTCTATTTTTAACTGATTGGGATGCCTGGCTGGATTTGAGTAATACTGGAAATCTCTTGCTTCGATCCGCTAACACAGACGCTCTCGTGTCAATGCTGGATCAATACTCCTTTTAACAGAGCCATTGCAGAAACGTTTAGTTCCACTTCTATATTATTAATTTTCTTTAAGACCACTGCGTGAAAGCTTGTTATCAAAATCCACTCCCTATTAACAGATTCACAAACACGAAATCTGATAATTTCTGCTGAGCTGCCTCGTTAGTGATTTTACTAACTGTAGGCGGCATTGAATCTGTCGATGTTGGTGCTCATGTTACTAATCGTCGTATCTGATCCCGAAGCGACTTGGCTGCCTGAGACCCAGTTGTTTTAATCGAGCCATCGCGGTACTTTTAACACTACCCACAACTCGCATTGCAACTCCCTTAGCTATTGAAGCACCGCGCGATGACAAGATTGTGGGTGCTTTTGGTGCACCTGCAAATAATCCACGAACAACATCACCGAAACCAGTTCCGTAATATGCCATGTACACAGGTTTTCTTGTGTTAACCACGTGAACGGGTTTCACACATTCACGCATGACTGCCATTGTGGTTAGGCATTATGAGTTCAACCTCTAGTGTACAGTTGTATCGTCAATGTTTCATCACGCAGATGAACCACGTGCCCGTCTTGTTCTAAAAGGGAAAAGCGAATATGGGTCTGCCGATTATGATCGAATGGAAGATACACGGGTGCTGCGGGTGTAATCGATATCAAATAATCTAGTTCCATAATTGCCAAAACCCAAACAGAATATAGCCGTGAACAACTACGCCTGTTTTTTCAGACTGCTTTTATAACTACAACTGATGGCGGCACATGTTACATTGACTTGCGTTGTTGAACAAATTCTCACTATGTCAGGCGCGATATCATATCTCACACGCAATAATCGTTTTTCATCTGAAATATGGCCAGGCCATCCTGACACTGACCTAATGGATGACCATGCAATATCAACCGCATACGTCTGAGATTCTATGGCAGTAACAGAACTGAGTTTTGGCTCAAGAGAACGCATATAAATTTTAATGTCTTTGCCAGTCAACATTGAAATTCTTCGTCAATTTTTTCATTGATCAATTCTACGTACGCATCAGAAGGAAGTTCAATAATATGCCAGTTCGCGCCAGTGTCTGCTGAAAACACAAATGAGTTATCTGCGGACAGACAAACAGAGGGTTGCGATATCAGGCCAACTGTAACACACTCACAGCGATGCTAGAGCTATCTAAACTGGGTAATTCCTCAGCAATCGCAGGTGTAGAAAAAGTCACGATACATTTGTGGATGAGATGCAAATTATCGAGATTACGCTCTGGGCTGTATGTACAACCACTTGCTGAAACGATGCATTGATTTTACATAAGACGCGGAGTGTCTCAACACGCACCGTCTCAATCGCGGCAGAATCCATTGTCAGTGTTGTCATCAATATCTTCAACAAGTTCATGCATCAGCACACGATACGTGCCTCTGTCCATTTGATCATTAGTGAGCAGCCGCTGACAAATCGATGTAGCTTAATTAATGATTTCGGGCGCGTTGTTGCCTGCACGAATTCATCCCAAAGGTATTTCCAACCGACCTGCAAGATCATTAGGGTCACACAGACCACCAAGGCCCTCTCCTTGTTTTTCTTCTTTTTCCTTTTTTACTTGTTTGTCTATCCATTTTTCCATTGTATTAGATTCAGCTGCATGTTGTTTTTGGTGTCTTTACAAGGTTGCTTGTTATGAAGGCACATGTTTTGGTTAAGGTGAGGCTGCTTTATCCGAATATTTTTCTGTCAGAGATCCACTGGCGGCCTTTGTCAATAAAAGTTTGTTTTGATGTTTCCAGCATTAACTGATAAATAGGGGGTTGCTTTTCAGGTTTTCCGACGTCTTTCTCTTTGACTTCAGCCGACATCTCTGGCATGCGTGTAATAACCTCTGCATTTGCACTTGTGGCTTTCCTAATATCCTTGGTGCGTTTGGCTATCTTACGAGTTGGACCAGATCCTTCCTCTGTTCCCGTGAGTGCTGCACTTCTTCCGCATTTGCCACTTATAGCAATTTTAATATCATCAGCACTTTCATCAATGTCTTGTGTGGGTGCTATTATGGGTTTAATCAGCGGCGCAAATGTTTATTCAAATCCCACTGTGAGATCTTCTCGTGCAGTCTCTCGCGACTGTAACATATCTTTGACTTTTTGCTGCCTTTTGTCACATTTTGAATCAATTCTAGGTATTGCTGAGTAGCTTCACGGCGTCGTCTTTCTTGCTATTCTATGGTATCACTGTCGGACATTTTTATAAAATTGGTTTTTGATTGTTAAATTGACGTATCCAAACTCGCTCGATATTTAAACCACCGACTGCAAGTTCCAGTCAAATCAATGGTGAGAAAATTATACGGGTCCGAGGTCATCCGCGAAAACATGTCACCATCTTCATCCCACGCGTGGTCGGCGGCACAACAAGTGCACTGAATATTTCCAGGGCCAGGCGCATCAATGCCAAGAAATGCCATCAGCATGTTACAATTGTCATTAATCACTTTTGGTACATGTGAGTATCGTTGAGTCAAATAAATCACATTCGGGTTCTGTGCCAACCTCGTGAAAATATTTGTGCGGGAATTACTTCATTTTGAAGCATCACATCGTCTTACACCACAAGATTGTTTTATTTGCATCCAAATCGGAAAAGGATGGGGCTTCGTCACTGGTGGAAAATAAATCGATGGAAGCTCCGCTTCCGTGGTCGACACAGTCGTATTAACGTAGATACCACTTCCCAAGGATCTTTTGCTACTCAACTCTTTGAAAATCATTTAAAACGTTATAGTACGGTTGATAATCGGACAACGGCGAAATGACGAACATGCAATCCCAGGTTAACTATCGCAAAACAATATCCAGCAAAATTTGTGTTTTTCCTGATCCTGCAGGGCCAATGTTTAGTGCACGAACTAGTGAACGAATTTGGAAACACGGTTGCATCACCAAGCTTGTACGGTTTAGGTGTTGCTTTTGTGGAGAAACCGATGACGGGAAAGTATTTGGTCTTGCAAATAACATCTTCAAATTTTCTTTTCACGATGAAATTGAGTAATTTTGTTTTGTATAATACGATCATATCTTTATATTGTGTGCGTTGTCGCGCTAAAACACGCACGAGAACTCCAACTTGAGTTCAAACACACTAGGGACAAGCAGCGGTTACTCGACCTTGTGCTCGATGCGGAGCAAAGAAGTTTACGTTTATTAACGAGATGTCACGCTGCTTTAGAAAAGTTACCAGTGACACCATGCAGTGGATAGCCAGGTGAAAAGCATCTTCCTGGATACAGTTATTATGGGCCTGGTACACGGCTTTGATCTACTACATGAATCCAACAACCAAATAAGGCCTGGTTAAGCAGGTATCAGCCGCATTGATGCCTCGTGTTACCGACATGACCTTGCTTATAAAGCATCAGATGGTAACCCTGGACGTCAATGTGCCAATGTGGATCTGATCCATGACTTAAATATGATTAATTAGGAGCTGGGAGAACGAATCGCACGATGGGTCGTCCAAGGGCATATGTAAGCCAGGTTTGCACTGGGACGCTCTGCCTACCGTGGAAAAAGTTCATTCATTACAAGTAATACTTACACCAATATAAATAAATAAATACTGAACACAAAAAGCTGGACATAATCAAAAATATGCTACTGTATGCGTGAATACTGGAGAGGTGATGTTGCAGTGGAAAAGTTAGCCAGTGCAGCCAATGTCCCTCATGGGATTGCTCGAACATGGTTGGCCTAACAAACCCTTCGCGAAATTTATTGACCAGTACCAATAAAGGTTTAGGTGTTTAGTACACTGTCCAAACACCTAAAGAGATCCATCAGGCATATTTATTATTTCTTCTACACGATCCCGTCCATATTAATGCGTGTTAACAATTGTTTATATGGCATAAGATACAAAGAAGCAGAGCCGCTGACGTCAAAAGATTATGCCTGTGTCGCAGATGCACTCAAGCGCATTTATTCACGCGGCCCACTCACATGAAAACGATTGTTGTTACAAGTGGGTCCACCAACCAACCTCCACGCAACATATTTCAGCATGATATGTTTGTTCTTCTAGTGAATGCAGGTTACCCTACAGGCACAACCTATTGCACATATTAAGTGTCATTTAGAAACAAAATGGAACAAATAAAAATGACAACTGGTATGTCACTTTTCGAACTTTTAAAACATAGAATGTGTCTTTATCCCCTTAATATTTGATGGACATAACTTTATAGCAGTACCACAAAAACGTTCATATTGTCCGCACACAAACAGAGATGTGTATGGTTAAATTATGATTATATTGTCAGCGGGGCTTAACAATGCTCCCGTTCGCATATAGACGGACATGTCCTAATGAACAAGCTCATCGTCCGCACACAAGCAGATTTGTAGGGTTAACAATGTTCATTTTGTGCGCCCACAATGAGAGGTATGCAGGATTTAATAATACTTGTATTGTCCGTACTCGAAGAGATATGTAAGGTTAATAATGCTCATATTGTTCGCACACAAAGAGATATGTAGGATTTAATAATGCTCATATTGTCCATACTGAAAGGGATACGTGGGGTTTAATAATACTCACAATGTCCGTACTCAAAGATATGTAGGAATTAGTAATGCTCATATTGTCCGGTCTCAAAGTGAGATATGTGGAGTTTAATAAAGTTCACATTGTTCGCACACAAAGAGATATGAAGGATTTAATAATGTTCATATTGTCCATACTGAAAGGGAAACGTGGGGTCTAATAATACTCACAATGTCTGTACTCAGAGATATTTAGGATTTAATAATGCTCATATTGTCCATACTGAAAGGGAAACGTGGGGTCTAATAATACTCACAATGTCTGTACTCAAAGAGATATGTAGGATTTAATAATGCTCATATTGTCCATACTGAAAGGGATACGTGGGGTTTAATAATACTCACAATGTCCGTACTCAGAGATATGTAGGATTCAATAACGCTGATATTGTCCGGTCTCAAAGTGAGATATGTGGAGTTTAATAACGTTCATATTGTTCGCACACATAGAGATATGAAGGATTTAATAATGTTAATATTCTCCGTACCGAAAGAGATATGTGGGGTTTAATAATGCTCATATTGTCCGTACCGAAAGAGATATATGGGGTTTAATAATGCTCATATTGTCCGTACCGAAAGAGATATGTGGGGTTTAATAATAGACATGATGTCCGTTCTCAAACAGAGATGTGTGGGGTTTAATAATGCTCATATTGTTCCCACAGACCTAGATATATGTGGGGTTTAATAATGCTCATATTGTTCCCACAGACCTAGATATATATGGGGTTTAAAAATGCTCATAATGTTCCC
>JAECUM010031765.1:0-38135 GCA_016617855.1 Megalonaias nervosa
ACTCAGCAAGCTTCGTTTCCTTTAAATGAAAAATATATACATCTCGTGGTATATCATTGATACAACGTACATACTATATATATATATATATATATATATATATATATATATATATATATATATATATATATATATATATATATATATATATATATATATCTCCATGTGCCGGATAATACTTAGAAAACATAGGTAATGTAACAGAAGATAAGAAAAATATGCATGCTTTATTCTTTTTAGCGCTTTCGAATCATCTTTATGAACGCTCTTCGAGTGAATACACAATTCATTTACAATATGTTTGTAAACAAACAATTTGACGTCATTAAGTCATTGTTTATACGACGAAACATTAACAATGCACAGAACCAAAAAGCATGTGTTAATTTTTATTAATAATTAGCTAGAGCTATTAAGGTCTGGATGTAGAGTACGTATGAAATACAGTTCCTTTTCGTGAATTAAGATGCATTAGTAGTGAATACTTTATATAACGGAAAGGCTTTGAAGTTTCCTCCTGAACAGTTATGCATATGTGAATTGGCTTTTAATAACCCGAGGTCTTCTGTTCTTGTTTGCTGTCAATGTACTGTCATTCTCTTTCTCTTTAGTTCATTTTTCGTCTAACCTATGTAAAATGCTTCACACCTCACACATATCAATGCATAAATCACATTTCTTGAATCCCAATTCATGTCATGTTTAACTTTAAACAGCTTCACATTTGTAATTGTTATTGAGTTTCCTTCTATTATATTTGAACAAGACTTTCTATCTACTCTTACCACATTTGGTTACTCAGGCCTCTCTTTCAATGAGGTTAAATTTAGATCTGGTAAGAATTTGTTTCAAATGTTTGGGTTGTCTCTTACTATTAATAATTTTTCTTTCTTGCAAGACATTTTTCATTTTATCACTAAGTTTGAGTAATTGTTCACATATTCGTACCATCGGTATAATATTTGTATTCCGTGGATTATAGGTTGTAATTAAAGGAATTCCATTTGATGATGGGTTTATGTTTTCACGGATATTTCCCTTGATTGGTCCATTTTTTTCGCTTTGAGTATTCTTTGATTGATAATCTCTCTGTGTAATTCTGCTTCCGAAGATAATGCTATAACTCTGCCAGTGTTTGTTCTTATGTATGCTTGTTCTTTATAACTGTTATCACTCTTAATATAAGGTTAAAAGGAATGTGTACTTTTATATGTTTTGCGTGATAATATTTAAAATTGAGATAATTATGTATATCAGTTGGTTTACTATAAATATCAATAGTAATATGCGTTCCAGAGTTTGATGATAATGCCTAGGAAAGGAATGCTTATTTGAGTCTCATTCTTTGTGAGTTTTGTAGCTGGATACGGGTTATTATGTTCCTGGAAGAATTCTTCTATTGGTATATGTTTATTCCATATGATGAAAGAGTCGTCTTAAAATCTCTTTCGGTTCTTTCTTAAATAATCCTCAAATTATTCTCCATGTTTATTATTCATTCTGTTAAATAATATTGCTTCCAAATATCCTAGGACTAGCTTGGCAAAAGTTGGTGCCACCTTGGTTCCTATAGCTGTACCTATTTTCCTTACGTAGTAATTTACAGCAAAGTAAAATACATAGCGCTGAAGTATTAGTTTAAAGGATTCAGTTATAAATTCATGATTGGATGTACTGACGCCCTCGCCATATTCATACTCCGTGTCAAAACCAGTCTTTCCATCCTTTCGGGACAAAACATATGTTTTTTTTTTTTTTTTTTTTTTTTTTTGTCAATATCTCTGAATCTTGACTTGTTCAGCCTGACACTGTTTAATGTATCACTGTGGTGGTAAATAACTAGATTAAACTATCTCATAATATTGTTCACAAAATAATCATAAGAATTTAAATCAGCCTTTATTTGATCATAAACATTAAGCAAGTCTCTTTTTGGCTCGTAAAAATTAAACATTGCTCGAATTTTATATCTAAAATAATCTACGTTTCCGTTCAAACCTTTTAACTTTCTTTACTTTGAGTTAAAAATTATTATTTGGAATGACTGTTCTTCCTCATGACTGACTCGGAAAACGTCTTAAAACACTAATATCTCAACTATCTACGTACATTATTTTCTTCATTTCATGTTTTAATTAGTTTTAAAGATAATTAACTGAATTATTTTCATAATAAAGTTTGGACGTATATCCTCGATTATCAACTAAACCTCAGCAACCCGTTTTAAATAGATACTATAACAACATTATTTCAGAAAGGAGGCTTACTCAAAGGCGAAATATCTGATTGCTTACTGTAAACTACTATTCAAATAATATTTTGATCCTCAAAAAAAAACAAAAAAAAAAAAACCAACAAAGAAATGAAACACACACACACACACACACACACAGACACACACACACACGCGCGCGCGCGCGCGCACACACAGACACACACACACACCGAAACGAAATAATATTATCGAGGATATTTAAAAGCAGATGTAAAAGAAACACAATTCAATAGATAGGAGGACAAAACGAACATAAAAATGTTTTAACTCCCTCTCAACGTAAGAGAGTCTTCTTTATTACATATATACGAAACTCCCCCAAACTATCATAAAGTCACATTCTCTGAATAGCATGCTTCCTAAATTTCCTTATAAAATACAAGGACAACATTAGTATTTTCATGTTTAATATTTTTAAATGCATAGACAAATAATAAATGCTCAATTTGACATAACAGCATAGTATATTTTATATTAAAATGTATTGCATAACGTTGACGCTTATTAGCGGCATGACGTTATATCACAAAAATTCTTCGCCACACTGTGGTCTAATAACTGGCAACTTCACATAGGACATTTTGAGTATCGCAAAATCCATGCCATTTTATGATAAATAGCATTTTAAACATGTTTTCATTTCATACGAAATTTATGAAACTCATCAAATAATACAATATGACACGTTCTACATATTGTATAATGGAAGGGGTTTCATTACCCCGGTGTGAGTCTGATTTGAGATTGATGTTTCCGCTTTTTCCAATGAGCTCAGGACAACAGTCGTTGTCAACTGAGGAGGTTTTAAACGTACAAATATCACAACAAATTTTTCTCTAATCAGCCAATGACCGCAAATTCACGAACTTGTATGTTTTTCTTATTGCGCATTTGTATGATATATCAATACGATTTTCTAAGCCGTAGATCGGTATTTTATCCTACCTACGACAAAACGTGACCCACATACCCAATGCAGATAATTATTCCTATAATATAACTAAACACTTATACGTCCGAACATCCAGAAAATTTCGTATGTTGGGAAATTACAGACGGTCCATTTTACGAAACTAATCCATGGTACCGTGAGCACTATACATTATGACGTTTGCTCTTAGTACTTGGACTAATTGCGCCGTTTGAGAGATATCTTCATAATACCTACTTCCCATAATTAATATATAGCTATTAAAAGCTAGCAAAGCTATAAGCTGATAAGGTAGCATATCCCTTAGGTTTGTTACAATATAATATTATTCACAGGTTTCACAAATATTCTCCACTTAAAACCCAAGTAAGATGCTTCATATAAGCCAATGAAGTACTTTTTCAGGTGAAAGAAGTTGCATGGAGTAAGGGTAACAATAGTTAGATACTACCAAACAAAATCTGTAAAAACTAAATCTTGTAACTTCTTGATGACCGTAGTCAAAACAAATTAAAGATTATTATGTCAACATGATAAGCAATTGGCCTCCCCAACACTTTAGGTAGAATCAAAACTGTGATTACAATAGAAAAGCAACTGGCAAACTACTACTAACAAAAGCAATATGCAAACATCAGTAATATGCTGAAGAGGACAAACAAACAAAACTATAGAGCAACTCAAGGACAAAACAAAGTAAATAGAAAAAATCAAACTTGCACGAAAACAAAACAAAACCCCCAAAATTTAAACAGAAAAATAAACAAAGCCTAAAGTAGTAAGGTAAGGGGCGGATCTTAAAACAAAGGCGGATTCTGGACCAGAACTCCAAGGACCTGCTGGATTAACTTTTCTGGTGATAAAATATTTTTTTTCTCAGTATAGTAATAGGCTGATCCTAAACTAAATGCGGATTCTGGACCAGAGACACCATCCCCCACCAGAGGATTTGTCGGAGATAGAATATTCTAGTTTAGAAACCTTTTTTTGCTAGAAATCTCATATTAAACAATGAAATATTAATATAAAATGTATAATAATTCAATCCGACGTGTTGGATTTGATCTAACAAACAGATTTTGTAAGAGATTTGATTCAATAAAATCAGCCTCATGCTATACTGGCATAAAACCTAAAATAATAAGCGACTGTATTGAAAAAGTTGGTTACCATATATCACCAAAATATGGGTCAGTATGGTTATTCGCAACTGAAAATGACGAACGAATAAGAGGTTGGTCAGATGATTTAATGGTATTTATTGACAATATAGTTGATATTGTATTTGATAATGATATTTCTAAAGCTAAAAGTCAAAAATAAACAGCAGCGATGACATTCGGTCTACCATTCCACTGGGGTCCCTTCTGCCGGTAAAGCCTTTGCCAATAAGGTCCTAAGAGTCCCTTTCATAGTCATCCCCCCCGGCGAATTCCTAAATATACGAAACGAAACTTTAGAAACTCAGAGGGCTGTCTATTTCAATGTAAAGACCTATCTTATGGTCTACGGGCACTCTTTCATGGTCCACAGGCACCTTATTGAGACTTTTTTGTCCGGCGAACATTCTTTCTGAATGTCCCTATGTGGGTACCCTTCAGTGAGGTCACTAGGTTACGAATGATAGAAAGCAAAATTGTTACATCAGATTTGTATGTATGTTAACTATGTCCTATAATCCAAATACGATTTAAACTAGCTGGAACGGTATTATCTCCCTTTCTGTAACAAAATAGCTAACTATGGAAAATTACAAGTAAATTTATATGCTAAATTCACAAGTGAATTTCTAAGCAAACTTTAACATTTCGTTCTAAAATGCTCAAGTGCTAAAGTATTAATTCCGTCTTTACAATATCTTTTATCATCAAATTGCTAAGTCCACGTTTAATAATAGTATCAGTTTAAAGTTTGTGAAGATTAGTTCTGAGTACATTTGTCTTAATAAAACTGACATTATTGTTTAGTGCGGTTTTAAAATCATCAAATTTCATACATTTCTTTACATAACCACGTGGAATTCCCTTCGCTTTCTTTGTCAGTTTATTATCGTCGAGAATTACGGCATACATTTTACTTCGAAGTCCAACAAACACTTTCACCAGCACAAACAAAAAATCATCCTTAAATTTACCAATAACTTTTTTATTCGCATTATCATTAAATCCACTGCTAGTCAAATAAGCTGATAAATCAAATAAATTTTTATTGTTATAAATATCTTCATAGACATCTTCACATTTTATATTATAAACTAGCGAATCTGTATCAGTAAATATCAACTCCGAATCTGGCCACTGCATTTTAGTAACATTATAGTGAAAATCATACATTAGCCACTTTGATAGATCAAGTACAGCTGCACCAACATATATTGGTTTATTTAACTTTAAATTTGTCTTTCGTCGTTGTATTGCAACAAGATTTTCATTAAATATTTTCATGCAGACAAAACCATCATCGTTAACTAATTTATTTCTGCGATTTATATCATTTACAATTTCAATATTTACTCGTTTTCTAATGTTCTCCATTGTCTTTCCAAAAACTGAATTATTCATTAACTTAAAAAAGTTTTTCTCAAAGTCGGTCTTAGCCACAGCACGACGTTTGGTATTTAAGTCAATATAATTTGACATCCACCTAGACTGATTAAACTTTAGCACACGATGGACTTTTCTCAGAATTAGTCCAGCATCTTGTTTTAAATTTTTGTAATGTATCACGTAATTTCTTTTATTTAGCAAATTTGGAACTAACTTATTAACAATGGAATTTTTTGCTGTTGTCATGGCTCGTTGTTCAGGTGATAGTAAACTATAATCTATCATCATAGACTCTGCACAAAATGGGTAGTCGTTGTGTAGATCATGTAAAGAATTAGGGTAATCTAGATCGACTTCAACAAAATAACTGACATTTTGTGGTAAATCTTTTTCAGTTTCTTTAAGAAATTGATCTGGAGTTATCCAATGAAACCCACCGCAGGGCATTGGCTCTGACATGGCCCAACCATACAAATTCACACAATCTAGATAAATAATATGATTAGATGGGAGATTTTTATCATAATTTTTTAGATATTGATTATTAGCTACTGCATATTTTTTTGTTATAACGCTAATTCCGCCTCTGATACCTTTTTTCAACAAAATTAAACATATCAACATCTGTCAAGAGATCCAATTCTATTTTGCTTGTTTTTAGTAGAGCGTCCCAAGACAATCCTGGAGCAGAATAATACCATCAGGGATCTAAACCATAATTTTTATGACTAACTTGACGAAAATTTTCAAAGACATCTGCTAGTAGTAATACATCTGTTTTTAAATATAAATCATGATAATCACCAAATGTTCTGCAGTTAAATTTATTCCAAATATCTTGTGCATATTTGTACTCGTCGTCTGTAATATCTTCATTTTTGAGCTGCGAGTAAAATTTATCTTTGCTAGGCAGAGAAGTTTCATCAAATCTGCTCCAGTCGTCGAGATACTCATACGGAAACATTCCTTTTCTTGTCAGTAGATTAAATTTATCACCAAAGCAACTTCACAGATTATTAAAACTGTTACCAGCTTTTACAGCATTTTCTACAAGATCTTCTAATGATGCTAATGTAAATTGCATGCTGTCAATAAAACGTAATTTTCCGAGAGTAACTGACATATACGTTTCAAAATTATTTGGTATACATTTTATCTTATTATTTAGTTTTAGGTTAGATTTAATTTCCTCGTTGCCAAAAGCTTCTACAATGATATGACTGTCATAGCCGCGAAAGTTATGTAAAACGACAGGTATAAACTTTGGTGCATGAAATTTTAAATTACAATTATTATGAGCTGCCCCTTTGTATTGCCCAGTTAAATGAGAATGATCGCGCACTTTATCTTGGACTCCGTTTGAGTCTACCAATAACTTCTCACAAACATGACAATCAACTGCTTCATCAAATTCAAGTTGTTGCTTAGATGTTATTTTCATTGGAGCTGTTTTAAATAATCTGTTAGAAATTTTATTAACATCATCTATAAGATTTTTTAGTAACCATACCGCCAGACTTTCAGATTCACTATTTTTACATCTATATAACTTAACCGGACATGAAAACTTATCGTCGACGCAACAAACTATTTTATAAGCATGGAACATGTTGCTGTATTTTTCTTGTACTTGATTTATTAGGATCATTTTCTGCGCCAGCCACTGAAACGAGTAAACACTCGAAATCCGCATAAATAACGAAAGGTATATTTAGCTTATGATCGTAATTTTTAAATTTTAAGACTTTTTCTTTTTCACTTGGCATTGTTATTCTTTGAACGTTGATACAGTATTTAAGATGTTCCTGTATTTTCTCATTCTTAGAAAAACCCTGAAAACATTTGTAACAGAAATATTTCTTCTTTCTATTTTTATTATACTGTCCGCCAAGTAAGCCGTTAAAGTTTTTTTTTTATCCAAACGTAATGTCCTCGATAAAATAATACATTTATTGTCTTTTGTGTAGCAGTCTCTGAAATATATTTTGGGTAAACATTTTCTCGCTCATCTAGTCCGAAAACATTTACTGAAATATTGTTTATCTGATTTTCTGCCACTGGAAAAGTTATCCCGTTAAAATCTAGTTCATCTTTGTATGGCAAATACTTTTCAATTCTATCATTATGGTCACTCTGAGGATGTTTCACAGACAAAATTGACGAAAGAAAATACTGATCGTCGTTGTTTTTGACATTTATACAGCATTTTTTTGTTTTTAATTCTTTTTGGAAGATCAACGTAAGAACTACCTCGAAGTATGTTATATTTTGCTGTATGAATTAACACTTCCTTTATCATTTCAAATTTCCAACCTGAAACAGATGAAATAAATTCCTCCAATTTTTTATTTATTTCTTGGTGTATTTCATCGGCGACTGTGGCAATATTTGTTCCAGTTAATATTTTTCGTGATTTAGCTGTTAGATATGGTTCTGAAATTTCTCTGTCGAAACTTGTATTTTCAAAGATTATATCAAGTATATCTTTTTCGATTACATGTAATTTTGATAAAATCATATGATACTGAACTATTAGTTTGATACTTTTGTGAGCTGCAAGTTCCTTAGATACAACTGGTTGTAAAAGATGATATAAATTGGTGGAGTTAAAATTTGCTAAAACATTTTGATTATCAAATTTGTAACCGTTGTCGTATCCGAAAAATGCTGTAGGAATTTTTTCTGCTTTGATAATGTTCATTTAGGCAATATCGCGCAATTTTAACATTGTATTATATATGGCATTTTATATTTAATTAAAAATTACGTAAAAATCAATTAGAGATATAAAATATTATATAGAATAATGATAGAAATTCTGAGATATATGAGACTGACAACGGAAGAGCAAGAAACGTATCATGTTCACCCGAAGTACAACTTATATGCTGCAAATGCACTTGGTTCGGTTATTAACATAAAATCAAAAAAATCTGTAGGAAAACCAACTCCGGCTGGTATGATAATTTCAGTAAAAGGAGATAATACAGATATGACCGAAATGTTTAGAAAAGATTTTGTTTATACCTTGTTCTGTGATGACATTCCAGCTGGACAAAGAGTCTATAGAGTCAATAATTCGATTACTGATGACAATATTGAGAATTTAGCATTACAAAATGAGTATCAACCTCATCCTGCGTTTGATTTCTATGAGGCTAAGATCGCGGAATTATTCGACATATAAGAACAAAAAAAATTGTTGGAAATTTAAGAAATGACGGTTATTTATGTATAAAAGTTAGAGGAACTAAAACAGATTTTGTTAATTATCTGTCACATCGTTTTATTTATGAAACTTTTACCGGCGCTATTCCAAATAATTTAGTTTTCGACCATATTAACACCATAAAGACAGATAATGGGATTGAAAATTTAGATCTAGTAACACCAAAAGAAAACACTAAACGTGGTATAGGTGTCGGTAATAATTTTAAAAATCCTAAAAGACCAATTATTTCAACAAATTTAGAAACTGGAGAAAAAAATGAATTTTAAATCAATATCAGCTGCGGCAAAATATCATAAAATTCATGCGCAATCAATAAAAGATGTAGCTGATGGTGAAAGAAAATCAACAACGTCAACGTCAACCTTCGACAGATTTAGTTTCAGATATGACGATCAATGATGTTTCTTAGCTCGGTTTTAGTTAAGCAATTATGTGCAAACATTAAAATATCATAGCGATCAAATTTTTTAAGTTTATTTTTTTCTGCTACTGTTAGTAACATTCTATCATTTTCGCCCCGCATTACAATAACGTCAACAGAATAAGCACTACATCCCGACAGACATTTTCGAACTGCTTCGGCTAGTTCCTTGTAATTTAATATATTAACTTTTTGATGATATTTTACTTCTGGAGATTTTGTTTCGCTGGCCATTATTATTTATAATTAGATAAAAGTATATTATAATATGAACTTGATGAAAAGACTTGTTGATATATATTCGGAAGACTATATCGCCACAAAATTACCAGTAACAAAACTACAAGTAATTTTACCAATCACTAACGACAAAGTCGCAGACAAATATTTTAGCTATAGCGAAGATGATATTTTGTACAACAACAATGACGATGAAGATGACAGCAACGTTGCTGTCGCTGACAGAAAGAATTACAGCAGTCCGACAACTGAATGATATAATGCTAAGTATCACATTGCTAAAAAAATAATAAAATTTAATTTTACTGTTGCCGAACAACAAATATTTTGGCAGCTTATCAAACCGTTTTTAAATCTAAAAATAACTGGCCAGCAAAGGAGCATAAAATACGATTTTGGTTTTGCTAAAATATTCAATTTGATGCCAGTTGATAATGAAAGAAAATTACATTTAATTTCGTTATGTGAAACTATCAAATGTAAATCTGTACTTGTAAGATACGAACAAATTTATAACAATATTATTGCACAAAATTAGGATAATTCTAAGTTTGTATCGACCGAGTTGGTACCCAGCTATTAAATTTATCGCTATATCCGCTCCATTTAACTAAACTTTTGTTGCCGCGTTTTCGGATAACTTTTTCAATAACAAATACGTCTTGGGAAGTTTTCTGAAGTTCCTGCTGGTAAAAACTACCAGTTATAGGTTCATCTAATAAATCTTTTAGTGAATAAGTCACTGGTATTGTTAAAAGTACTTTATCAACGACAAATACTTCTTCGCTCCAGTTTGGAATAAATCCTTTTTTCAAATGTTTTTTTCGTCAGAGAAATTCTAACTTTATCACCAACTTTAAATTTATGTCTGCGGTACATGTTTTCGTTCGCTAATATCGGATTTTTAATTGCGTCGTTTGGCGACATTTTAGTGGTTCGGTGCTTCGCGTTATTGTATTCGTCAACAATGTTTTGTAAATTATCAATATATTTATTTGCATTTTTAACTGTCAAATACTTATGAATTTTTTCGTTTAGCGTGCGATTAAATAGCTCAACGACAACGCTTTTACCTTCGTTTCCTGTAACATATTTTTTGATATTATTTTGGAGCAAAAACTGCTCAAATATTTTATTTAAAAATTCTGCTCCATGATCAGTCCAGATTCTATTTGGTTTTCTTTCTGTAGTTGTTATTATTTGTTTTAGCGAATCAGTTATCGACGTTCCTGTCTTATCTGAAACTGGAACTCTAAAAGCATATTTACTAAAAACATCTATGACATTAAAAAGATATTTCTTTTTATTGTTAAACTGAGCAAGATTTGACACATCTACTAAATCTATTGCCCAGATGTCATCAACGGCATTTGCGACAACTTTACGTAGCGTAAACTTTTTTTTTTAGGTTTGTGTAATTCAGCTGTCAGATCATCATACAATTCTTCACCGAGTCCTAATTTATATTTTGCTCCAATAAAACACTGCACCAACTTTCTATCAATATGTCCTCGCATATTTATCGGTTTCATATCACGAAGTTCGTCTAACATTATTTTATCGCAGTCTGATTTTAATTCTCTACACGAACGTTATCAGGATGTTCTATATCACGGTAGCATATATCATGGCGCATTGCTATCTCATCAACTTGATTGTAAGGCTCTTGTCCTGGTAGCGGATCATCATTTTCATCTAGTTGTTTATCAAGAGGATTATAAGGTCCAGTATATTTATGGCCTGGCAAGGTCCAACCGCCTTTTGGTTTCGGTAATTTGCCAATTACTTTATGTATATCTATACCTGTTCCTATTATTTTCCGGCGATTACAACGTTGACAGTATGTGACAATTTTATTTTGCTCAAGACATAAATCTCTGTCACAATCACACTTACATATCATTCTATTAAAATAACTTTTACAATAATAACTTTCAGTCGTCTAGTTATTAAATATTTTTTTCAGATTTGTTTTCAGTCGTCTACTAAAATAACATCCCTGACATTGTCAGGGTAACCAGCTCCCAACGATTTTATCGCTGGGGACAATTTCTTAGAAAACATACTTTTTCTTTTTCCACAAATTGCGCAAATACTTCTTAGCATCGTCCTCTTGTTCTTTGTTTTTTCTGTTGTTTCATTGATATTTTCTCTTTTAGTTTTACATTTGAGACAATATGTTGACATTATATATTTGTAAGTCCACATAAAATTTAAGCTCTGAGCTTTAGATAGCTTTACAAAAATTAATTGCAATCTTATCATTAGCGTGAGAAGGTTGCTTGTCAAACTGTAAAATAAATTTTAAAAAATTAAATTTAGGCTGGGACATTTGTTTAATGAACATTATACAATAATATCCACAAGCAGAAGTTCCAATAGGTTGAATTTGATTAGACGAATAATATATTATTTTATATTTTTTGTTTATATATTTTTTTATCGCGTCACTTGGTGGAAGTCAAATGAGTCAAAGTAATTGTTATTATAAACTGCTACCCAATGTGTACCAGATCCGTCGTTGAAATCTTGTATATTTATCACACAGGAACCACCTGAGATGTTAGCAAGTTCATCTTAGAATAAACTCCGTGGAAATTGTTTACTTGTTTTAGCTTATCAAGTATATCAAAGTTACTTAGGGGGGGGGCGTGTTCCCAGCAATGTTAGTCCTCGTCCTATTCTCAGCAGATCTGGCAGTAGACTTCCCGCTAGTCCCGCTAAAAGTGGAGCTATTGGAATAAATCCGCCTTTGGTTGTTCTTCGACGTCGCGGTGTCTTTTTTATCGTTGTCTTCCTTTTTGCTGTTTTTCGTTGTGGCATTATATTTAGCAGTCACATAAAATTAAACTGAAAGTTTCTTTATTCCATGACCTTCAACTGCTTTTTTCGTTGCGCCAGATATTGCTCCAGACGCTGCTGCTAGTCCTAATGTACCTAACACCGGCAACATTTTAGGTAATAACGTTCTGGCTATCACTGATAATGCCGGACCAAAGAAACCACCTTGTTTTGCCATCGCTGTTATTTGTGCGGCACTTAAATTTAAAACAAAAGGTTTGCCGGGATCGTACCTATTCACTTGTTTTTTGGTTAACATTAATTTTGTTAAAATACCCTTGGAAATATCAGGGTTGATTTTTAATGATACCTGCGTCTGCTTTGCAACAGCCGCTTCTAATTTTTTTACTTGACCATCAGTCAAATATATTTCTTTTACAATATATTTTGTCATCTTATATTAAAGTTATAGATTAAACTTGTACTGTCATTTCACCTCCAACAGAATCAGTCGTAATAAGTCTGTCGCTGATCACCAACGCATACACGTACAACTGCGCTACTTGAACTGTTCCTAATGTCCAAGTAATTTCAATATCAGCTGTCGAGTCGACAGCTCTCTCGCTATGTTTACTAACATCAAAATAAAATATTGGATAAAGTGTACGAAATTCCTCTGCTGATATCTGAGATCCGTCTCCAACATCCTGATATTTTTGCTGCGTAGAGCAGATACATGTAAGGTCGAGTAATATTTTTATTAACGTCATCTGCAAAATTACATTCTATCGCTCGTTCTGGATATTGCTTTGAATTTAGTCTAGCATGTGTTCGTCTAACATCAGCATTATCAAATATTGCATTATTTTGTTGTTGGTTACCACGTCGCGCTTGCTGTTGAAATACAACAAATAATTGCCTCGGCAGTTATTCACTTGAAGTTGTTGTAACTCGCCCTGTGTAGTCGGTAGTATTTGGAACTGCTGTTTGATATATTTTATGTTTGCTGAAAATAAATTCTGTTTGTATGTTTTTGCAGCATATCATTTAATTCTGACATTTTTGTGATTGATAGTGTTATTCAGGGCATCCAAAGAGCAAGATTATTTATGACAAACTGTACATCAGCTCCGCCTGACCTAAACAGGCAGTCGTTTTGTTCTGCTTGATCTAAAATAAGTGTATGTTTAACTCCACGAAATACTTTATTGTAATCGCGACAAAATCCAAATATTGTACTTAACGGCAGCATTAATGTAATTTAACGTGATCCTGCTGTAAGTGCCTTTCTTCTGGTATAACCTTCATTGTAACGTATATTTTTTCTGACGATAGGAAATGAGTTATTAATCAAATTCAACATTGCAGTACCGTCCGCAGCTGCACATAGTGGTGTTATACCAAGATTATTACAAGCAGCAGTAAGCGCGACTCTTGTAGCTGCATCACCAGCGGCTGCACCTGGTTCAACTATACCTAGCGCAGCAGCATTAATAATAAGAAAATCTCTTACAGTTGCAACATCTGCAGCGGCATTAGCTTCAGCCACTAAAATAGGTGGACCCCCAGCTGAAAATTCAGACGATGCCATAAAACCAGACCCACCACTTCCGGTATCCTTAAACCACATCATATTAGTTGCAGTCCATCTTGAATAATCATCGGAAAACGAAATAATATTTAAGATTGTACTTGCAACTTGCAGGTGACTTGAAATATCGTCTACTGTTTGATTGGCTAGTTGATATATAGCACTTTTAAATAAGCACCAACCACCATTTATAAGAGCTACTTCTGTTCCAGCTGCAATTGCAACAGGTGGATTGGCCACCGTCATAATCTGACCACGAACTTCCAATATTGCTTTGTGTGGCAGTAGAAATACATCTTCGTCTCGGGTATTAAATGTTCTAATACCAGTTTTATTTGGTTCATTAGAATTTTCATCGAGATACTCAACATACTCAAATTCTCTTACAGTGTCATCGATGTCATAGGTTTCTGCTAAATCGAGATAATTTTTAACAGATATTTTTTATTTATTAGATTATATAAAATTTTATTGCGGCGCTGTTACTTTAGATATTAATTTTTGTATAATCTGCTCGCCCTTTGGTGATAAAAGTTTTTTGTTGTTGTTATCATAGCACGTTGAGTTTCTTTTGTTGGAGCGATTTCTGATATAACTTGTTTTATCTCAGATGTAGACGGTGGTTTCTCGCCTTTTATTTTATCAGCTATTTTATGTCCCACCGCAGTTCCAGCAGCAGATGCGGCTCCAGTTGCAAAAGCTTTTGATGCGTCAAGTGCAATTGGTGCAACTTTACGCGCTATTCCCGGAACATTTTCAATAATTTTAGTAAATATATTTCCCAAAAATCCACCAATAATTTTTCTTCTGTAAATTTTTTTTCTCTGTTTCATTATATCTGAGGTTGTATAATTTTATTGCGCTCGCAGGTGTAAATAGTAAGTAACAACCTCGTTGTTCAAATCCAGCTGTCGTCCAGATTGATCTGTCAACTGCATATTTATTGTTGTTATTTGATTTTCAACATTTAGCGGATAATAAATAACTTGCCGTGGACTAATTTGCATGAGCGATCCCGGTGGAACATCTGGCGAAAAACTATATATTGTTTGTCCTTTACTACCCTGGGCTGAGTAAGATCCAGACGCAATGGAGCAATTTATTAATATTGTGTTTACGTCAGTTATATTTACCGGCAGTTCACCGTCATACGTCATTTGTTGTTCAAAAGCACCATAAGTTTCATGAGAAAATCCTATCAGTGGTGCGATACTTGTTGGTGATATAAAATTAACCATCATATCTTTTAATTTTAATCTGGCTCTTAACGTGTTATAATTTGGTGTTAGATCAAAATTATCAGCTATACCGCCCGCCTTTGTTATAAGTTCTTTTATTGTTTTATTTAAATCAGTAACATTATAAGCTCCTTGCGGAATCTTAATTTTTCTCCATTTATCTCTTAAAATAGACATAATTATAAAATCAAATTCATCATTGACACCAGTTTTTACGTTAGCCAAGGAATGCCAGCACGTGCATGAAATTAGTCCAATTTCATACTGTTTTTCAGTATCAAGTTGTATTGGCGGAATATAATTTATTGAAAAATTTGCGCTATCTTTCGCGGCTGTACTACAGTCTAGTAATAGCGTTGTTGACATTGCTATTTATTATATTTTTTACAAAATTAAGTCGTTGCGATTAAATCGCGGTGTAAAGTTTCGTATTCATCAGATGTTAATAAATTTTCCGATCTCAAATGATCAAGTATGTCAATAATTTCATTATCAATTTAAGCGCCAACATTTCCAGCTTCCTTTGATGATATCAACATCATTAATCTGCCAATCATTTCAACAGTTGATGTATATATTTTTACACCTGTTCCAGATATTTCATTCATGCGAAGATTCTCATTAAATTCAAATTCATCATAAAAATTTACATATTCAGATTTTCTAGATCTAAATTTCTTCGCTACAGACATTAAATTATAAGCAATAACACCATTTCTAACACGTTTAAAAAGTGTTTTAATAGCTTCTCCTTTAGCTTTATCAATTTTACTATAAGCTTCTATTCCATTTCTATAAATATCATTTAATTCTTCAATAAAATCATCATATTCACTTCGTGACCATTTAGCAATATTATCAATATCTTTAATATCATTTTCTTCCATAAAAGTATTGTTTATATTCGGATTTTGTTATTTTATCTGCTGTCATTTTCTTAATGTTCTCTTTACTTTCAGTTTCCGCTGGAGATATAACTAGTGGTTTTTCAGTCTCTGCTGGTCTATCAGTTTCCACCAGACTCGCAGCTGGTACTCTTTCTAAATCTATTTCTTTTGCTATGGTACTCAAAACATTAGTGTGATGATCGAACTTTTTTCCATTAATTATTTGATTAAGAGCTTTGATATAAAGATCGGCGATAATACCTTCTCGGTATTTTTTAATAGCTTTGTAATATTCTCTATTTCCGGTATTACTAACTCGATCTGTTTCTTATTTTCCTCTGATATTAGCGTTAACTGTGCAATTTTTCCGTCAGCATTATATTCTTTTTTTCGAATATAGTATACTCTCGAATCTTCAAAATGGTAGTTTAAGTTAAACATTTTATACTCAACATCTTCTATTTTGTTTTTTATATTTCTTAAATCTTTTTCAAATTCTTATAATACTCTTGGATAAGATTCTTTTCTCAAAATCTCCTGAAATACATCTCCTGATTCTTCATTTTTTTACGTTATATCTTCTAACCTTCTTCTAATCGGCCCAGTTGTTAAACTTTATAATCGTCGTTCAAATTCAAGTGGATTATCAATAAGCCGATCTATTTCAGCTTGTCTAGCAACAGTATCAGCAATATATGCTGAAAGTTCTTCAGCCAATCTTTTTCTTTCTTCAGCAGATTTAGCAACAATTTTTGCAGCAGCTGCTTCTTGTTGTTCTTTAACAATTCCAACCAAACCTTTTTCCTGTAGTTTTTTAACTTCTTCTTCTGATAACAGTCTAGTTTTAGGTTGTTTTCCAAGTAGTGCTTCAGTAACTGGTTTGAGAATTATAGCTGTTGTTTCTGCAGCAGTTATTTGTCCACGTCGTGCTTGCTGCACTTTTTGCTTAAATTCTGCTTGAGATTGAGCAAGGTTTTTTTTAGATCTTCTGTATGTTTTCTATATTTTGCTCGTTTATCCATTTTATTATATATATATAAATTTTATAAAATTAAGACTGTCGAAAACAAAAACTTACTGCAAGTAACTGTCAATACAACAACGAAACATTTTAGCTGGATCACGTGTTAGTTTATCAAATAAGAAAAAGTTATATTTATCCGCTGTCGCCTTATGATATAATTCGATAAATTTATCTTTTGTTACGTCGCCGCATTGCTCGTTCGCGATATTTCTAACATCAACATTGTCCAGTCCTGGAAATAACATAAAACAACCAGTATTTCGCCGAATAAATCTGTCGACGTTGTAAAAACCTTGGGCTAAATAAACAAAATTACATTTCTTATTACGTGACAGTGAAAAGTAGAATCTTATTTTATTCATTTCTACATTGTTTAGCTAATATCATCAAAAACAACTATTTTATGTTCGGACGAATCAAGTTGATTAACTGGAAGAAGATTTTCTGGTTGTTTGATAACAAAGAAATCTTCACCAGCATCAAGATCATCACGAAGTTTGTCATTATATTACTTAGTAGCTCGTACTTATCTTGCTGTGGATTAATTGTATAAATATAAACTCGATCGTAGTTAAAATTATCGCCCAGCAGTAAATTCATAAGCAAATTTGTTTTTCCCGATCCAGTTCGCCCAACAATAAGATAATGACAATCTGGAAGTTCGTTGTTATGTTTATGTTTCACCAACCGCTCTGTATCAAAGTTTAATATCGACGATTTTGCCATTGTTTGTTATACAATTTTATGTTATATTAAACTGACTAATGTTGACAGTTTTATGTTATATTAAATAAATAATGAGCTATTATACAAAATTTGGAACATTAATAGGAGATTCATCAGCTGTAAGTACAACAATAACAAACGGTAAGATTGATTTATCGGGCTATCTAAAAAAATCCTGCGACACAATGACAGGAAACCTGTTTATGTAAAATCAACGAGAACTAGATCTAGAAACAGCGTATCCACCAATAAATGTTGTTGATACACAAGCTGTTACTTATGCACAACTAAAATCCGTCGATAATAATAAACTATCATTGACAGGAGGAACTTTAAGCGGCAACTTAGATATGTCAGAAAAAAAATAAATTTGGAGACCAGGTATCCACCAGCAAACTTAAATTATACGCAAGCGGTAAGTTATTCACAGCTGAGATATGTGGATGATAACAAACTTGATAAAGTCGGTGGAACGGTTATAGGTAATATCAACATGTAAGGAAATTTTTTTAAAAAATTAGAGACTGCATATCCGCCAGAAAACTTAAATCAAACACAAGCTGTAAATTATGCACACCTAAAATCTGTTGACGATAATAAACTTAACAAAGCCGGTGACAAAATGACAGGTAACCTCTCTATGTTAAATTAAAAAATAACTGGACTACCAACAACCTCACCCCCAGCTAATGATGTTGATGCTATCAGTTATGCTCAGTTTAAAGAAGAACTTGCTTCAGATCTTAAAAAATCTGGTTGACCAATGTTAGGTAACATAAACATGAGAGACAAAAAAATAACTACGACATATGTTCCAGTTAACTATAATGATCTGACAAATAAGGCGTATGTTGACAATCTGTCTAGTGGTACAAAACGAACTAAAAATAATGTTGGGTATATTCCAACACTTTATAAAGCAACTGACAACTGAGTCGGGTTTGAGGTAAGCGCATCAGCATATTATCTTGAAAATTATCCTTATTACGCTTTCTCTGATAGACATGAGTGGACGACAAACGGAGAAGTTAAAATTTTTTGGATTAAAATTAAATGTCCTACTGCAGTTGCTCTTTGGCAATTTCATTTGCGACGTCGATTAAACTCTAGTGTTAGTCGAATTTATAATTGGAAATTGGAAGGATCAAATAATGGACAGCATTGTATAGCACAACAGACACTTACATTTCAACAACACAATATTTTACAATCCCGACAGAAAACACTGTTAACAAGTACTTATATTTTCAAGTTAATGTTTTAGCTGCTGAACATCCATTTCCAGGACTGACAGCATTTCAAATATATACACTTGATGATCAAATTTAATCTAGTGTTATAAAATAATGTCAGAGCCTCCAATTATAACCGTTGCAAGAGAATTTTATGATAATATTTTTAACCCTGATAAAGATGTTGGAGCCGTTAAAGAAATAGCAAAATTAATCCAAAGTTTGAAAAAACTTGACATCGAATCATTAAACAATACAACATTGCCAGAAAATTTTGCTGATTTTATTCGCGTTATGCATATGCGTGGACCACAACTGAAAAAAGCAATAGAAAACTTTGATATTATAAGCAGATACTGTCATCCTGAGGATTGTCTAGAAGAAGAAAAACAAGTTGAAATTATATTTAAAAAAATATTACTCGAGCTTGATTGGTATAACATAGATTTGATAAGAAAATCAGACTTAATAAAAGCACTAGTTTATAGTGGAAGAACGCTGGAAGAAAGACGAATAAACGAAAATCATACTCGTCTTAACAAACTAGTGGAAAATAAAAAAAATGAAAATAAAAGAAGCAGAGATTTATATGACAGTTTTTCAAAACGAGATAATTTTAAGTATCTCGGAATGTACTACCATGACAAAGAAACCTTGGTTAAAATCGTTACTATGACGTCAGACGCAGAGTTAATTATTAAAGTGTACGCAAAAGCAATTTTGCCAATGATACGTAAAAAAGACCCAGAATTTGATCCAATTATTATTAACAAGTCTCTAAAGATAATCAAAAGGTTAGACGATGAAATTAGTAATTTTAGTAATGATGAGAGAGATAAGTTTTTTGAAGAAGTCAATCAAACAAAGTTGGAAGTAAAGTCTGATTCTTATTATGATATAAGTGAAGAAGACGATGTTCCATCCCCGTCAACCAGTACTCTAGACAATTGTCACTACGAAATTATTACAACGAAATTAAAACAATACTCACAAAACCATATGAAAAATTAATGTTAAAAGTAGCTTCTGCTGTTGGTCTTCTTACAATTGAACTAGATAAGCTTAAAAAATTAATGTTAGCAAATTTCGTAGTCGCATATGCAATTATCAGACAACATCTTGTTCTCAAAAATTTCACATTAGATCAGTTGAGTTTAGTATTAGGGTATATTGATGAAACAGAAATCGATTACAGTAATTTGGTAAATAAAACAGATTTGCATGAGAGTGAAGTAGGAAATAGTTTTTATTAATACGCTTGGTTAAAGAAACAATATGTACTAACAGATGAACGATATGATGATACTTCGTCAGATGTTCATGACAAATATAGAGAGTTTTTAGCTGATTTTAAAAATAATAAGTTCCGCGAGTTTCTTGATTCAATTGTTGGTGCTAGAGTTTTTAATATTACATAAAATATTGTATAATGAAAAAACAAATCGAATTCAATCACATATCAGAAAAAATTCCAAAACAAGATGTTGACGCGCTAGCACAATATTATAAATTTTATCATAAAAACCTCTGTTGTGTAATAGAATGTTATAAATACTACCGTAGAATACTTCGAGTAATATCATATTTTCCATTGTTAATGACTAGCTCTGGCATAATCTCAAGTGGAGCATTATTAAATCCGTTTTTGCTGATAATATCTGGTGTCGGTGTCTCTCCTTCAACAGCATGTAAAAAGATTGAACCCAAACTTGAAACAAAAAAAAAATTCCTGTAAAACAGCAAAAAATTACTTGATCAGATACGATCTTACTTGCGAGGCGTAAAATATGATATGGACGATTTAATACGCGAGTTTCGTATTATTGACAATATGTTAACGGATATTCTGCCAATGAGACTCAGCAGGTATGAAAATGATTAACATAAAATTTGGTTACAACAGTAGATGTTTAATTTTGTACAGCTTTAGAAATATCATTATCAAATAAAATATCAACTATATTGTCAATAAATATCATTAAATCATCTGACCAACCTCTTATTCGTTCGTCATTTTCAGTTGCGAATAACCATACTGACCCATATTTTGGTGATATATGGTAACCAACTTTTTTAATACAGTCGCTTATTATTTTAGGTTTTATGCCAGTATAGCATGAGGCTGATTTTATTGAATCAAATCTCTTACAAAATCTGTTTGTTAGATCAAATCCAACATGTCGGATTGAATTATTATATATTTTATATTAATATTTCATTGTTTAATATGAGATTTCTAGCAAAAAAGGTTTCTAAACTAGAATATTCTATCTCCGACAAATCCTCTGGGTGGGGGATGGTGTCTCTGGTCCAGAATCCGCATTTAGTTTAGGATCAGCCTATTACTATACTGAAAAAAAATATTTTATCACCAAAAAAGTTAATCCAGCAGGTCCTTGGAGTTCTGGTCCAGAATCCACTTTTGGTTTAAGATCCGCCCCTTACCTTACTACTCCTAATATTAAGCAAAGCAGTTATTATTTAGCATAAAATTTAATATTTAATCATCCAAGAATAAAATATTAATTCTGCAGTAACATGAAGTTAAAAAAATATGCCGGTTGTCTGATAAAAATCCCGCATCGATCTCCAAGGATTCTCTTTATCCAGGGATGATTAAATCATGAAGTAAATGGTAATGGAAAGCATCACAAACAACTTTCACTTTTTCCACAATAAATATGCCTGTTTATAAATTTTGTCATAAGTATACTCCATATATCGACCTCCCGCCGATCCTTATAGCCTTTAATCAGTAAGCTGTAAGATTACAAGGATTTGCAAAAGGACATAACACTGACTCTGCTGATAATTGATACTCTAACATTGGTGTCATTAGTACGATATAGCACTCACATGTAATATTAAACCATACCATACAAAACTTCCAACGCTTACGGCTAAAGGGTATCTTGAGTGTAAAACTATTTTGACAGTATTAAATTGACTGAGATGTAAAACTGTATCACTATCACTTAAATGCTTCAGCTTTTACAGCAAAGCCTGAAAGATAATACAAAAAAATCTGTAGAAAAGACTGGTCTCATAAAACAATACATTATGCGGTGCCTGAGAGTGTACGATCATAATAAGACAAAGATGACTAATACAACGATTACACAAATTATATACAAATTACAATACACAATACTGCTATAAGTACAATACACTGTACATAATACTGAAAGAGAATAGAATAGAATACACCTGCGTACGTCACCGTCGACCAAGCGAAGCCTACGTCATACCAGACTTACACAGATGAGACAATGATAATACCATAGAATATGATACATCTACAACACTACAACCAGTCCTAGCCATTCATTCTCACCATATGGTAGGTCTTGAATAGTAAATATTTTACAATTTCTGAATTTAACTCATTAGCTCACGTACATATTCTGTATGAGACGTAAAATTTATATTAGCTAATGAAAACTGACATGGAGCTTGTTGTCCTTGATTCTTATTGTCATTTCCCTTGCTTAAAATCTGCTACCCCTATTCTCGTATCAAACGTTTTTCCCTGCATTTAATTTGATTGATATCTTAGGAAATATAAAAGAATTACAAAATAAACAACTCTTTATAAAAAATGATCCGTGAACATCATCATCGTCAGCATTTAAATTTCCATGTTCGTTGTTCATCACGCGTTCATATTCATGATGCCAACAAAATACCGAGAAATACATTTCACTACCACTGACACATAATTGAAACCAGGGTTGTCAATGCAAAGTATAGAAAGCACGTGCTCTCCCTGTCCAAGTGACTGTAAAATATGTTATGTGCCCGACCTAAAACCTCGTCTATCTACAAAAGTGTAGCATACCAAATCCAAAGCAGGACAATCATCTGAATTGTTTTTCAGAAGATGGATTAAAATGATAGTATGAAGTTGCGCACACAAATGTATATATCGAGAATTAAAACAATCTGCATGAACCTTTTAAATATGTGCCATAATTTAAAATGAGGAAATGAACAGGACAATAATTCAGACGTCTTATTAATATTCTGCAAAATGAAGACGCAAAATGCATGTCAACCAGAGATATTGGTAATATCTGGTTGCAAAGTCAATAACGGAAAATACACACAACTTGCGGTCTTAAGTATATTCAAATATAAGACATACTACTTATTTAAGGGTACCAATAGTTGAAACTACGAAGCAGAATGTATAAACACACACACACACACACACACACACACACACGCATGCAAGATAAGAAAGGGTTTCATGTGGAGCAAGTTCGACCTTTCCATGAAAGAAGTGTTGGCAGATTTCTAATGGTGTCGCTGTTTTTAGTAATTTCCGCTTAATAAACTAAAGTCGGTGTCAGCGGAGAATCTGCTACTTATAATACGAAAGATAATGTCGACAAATATCGGTCGATCCAAAGTCTACCGATCTAATGCTGCATCATTTTTATAGAAAGAAATATAAATATGTAACTTCTGCTGAAAAATAATAACTTAGTAACCACAGCTTGGTTTAAATTTTTCTATCATATTCATTATTACATTTCCTTTCAAAGTGTACCGAATTAAGGAATACCTAACTAAAATTATCGTCGCTGGTAAAATTAGGATGAAACTTTAATAGATATATTTTTTGCACTTAATGTTCCATACAAATGGAGAATATATACTCTGACCTTCACTCTACCCACACATGCACAGCAGAAGGGGACTAAACCCAAATGTAACTTGGTATTTACTCACATCTTTGAATGTACACAAGCGAATGAATTTCACAATTTGTTCTAATTGTTCTTTTATACAGTAATATTTCTTTTCAGTCATATTTGAAATAAGTTCTGAATTCTTTGTCGGTATTGATATGTTTCACTTTGAAAAGAATTTCGGTGTCTCCAAATATCACGGACCGCTCAATTTATTTGTCCTGTAGTGTTTTACCCTCTGGCACAGGAATGAAAAATGTTCCAAGTAAACGGCATGATGAATCAGTTGTAAACATTGGTGATTTTTCAGTAGAAGCATACATTTTATAACGTACTTCAGTCTGATCAATGTGCACAGGAAATGCTTTCTTGGTGACAGAGTGACCTACATTTAAAGTTTCACCTATTTCCACCTATTTATCGAAAAAATCCGCACAATAATATTTGCCATCGTATGATGCCATTTTTTCTCTAGGATAAACGGCAGGATCAAAATGTTCTCTGAATTTTACTCTGTGTGTAAATCGGGCTATCCTTGTGGTGATCGCCCTTGGGACATGTTCTGAGATCGTGGTACCTTCTAGAATCACGAGTCCACTTTCTCCTGGAATGATGATCCTCTTTTGTATAAAGATTTTCTTAAAGGTCTCTTGAACAAGCTCACACTTAGCAAACCCTCCTATCAGTAGTGTAATACTTACATTGTTTAGGAAGAGATCGGACAGTAGCATTCTCACGTCATTTAATGTACTTTGAATCGGCTCATCAAAGAAACCGACTCCTAGATTCACATGGAATCTAAATTTATCTCTTTCCAATGTAACTTTGCCTTCGTTTCCAGAATGCGCAATATCCTTTTTCAGGAGGAAAAATAATAAGCGGCAGTAATATTATAATAAGTATCTGATTTAAATGCACGCCTACATAATCCTGGCAATTTAGAGCCCTCAAATATTAAACGCAGCATTAGAGGTTGGAAATGTAATTGAAACATTGCTTTAGTTTCATCGAAATCAAGTATCATCAGTATAAGATTGTTAAATTTTGCACACCTCCTAAATCTACAATCACGTATCTCATTCCTGGCTTGAAGAACCTTTCAATGGATGATGAGCCAGGTTCGGAAGTCTTTAGAGTTTCAAACTCCTGGCACCATATGGCAGCTGCCTCAGGTTCTAAGGCAATGGAAAGTTGATCGTTGTTAATTCCAGCCTTTGTATAGAAAATAGAGATTATGTTATAATTTTTTAAATTAAATTATGGCCCAGGGAAAGAGATTACAAATCAACAATGCGACATTCATCAAAGGCAAGATGTGATCATTAGCTCTCTTTCAGAATATTTCATATGTGCAGTGACCGAGAGCCCAGTTTGTGCTGTAAATGTAATTAGGAACATGTATATAGAGAATCCGTACCATATACTTCCAACAAAGTGACCCTCTGTGCAAGGTGTTTATATAGCCTATTTGCTGACCCATTCGGTATCACATCTAGTTTCCGATGCAATACTAGGGGTTAAATAAACCGACCTCCTCATGAAGTCAATTTTGTAAATACGGTTATGTGGGATTGGGTGGGAAATGACAATAAAGTTCGCATTCAAAACTGTTGCCTGATTTATTTGATGATCAACATGATGTGTTGCATTTACATAATATTTAAAAAAATAATACTGTTATAGCTTCAAATGTATAACATTATATCTTTTATGCCCTCTGTATGTTCTATTAAGAACTGCTTACCTAGCTGTATGTTTTTCCTGTACCTAGTCAGAGTTTCATCCAGATTATTGTGACTGTTTTTATCGACCTAAGTTAACACTATAGGATACTATTTTCGATGTGTTTGCGATTAATAAAGTATAAACCAAATTTAAGAGGTTGATACTTCTCAGCTTGTATGCAACTTAAAAATTGCAACAATGTTTTATTGATCGAACTTCAGTTCTGTTCCGAATCTGACTTTGGAACACACATTACTGAAATAAGAACCCGATTCTTTAAGTGTGGAATTTAAAACCACATTTCACACATATGCAGATAACAAAAATGTTGCGAACATATGGTTTTGTTCACTTGGAAGCTTGAGGATGGATCTATACTGAAATATAATGGTTTGATCATAAGCATTTAGAAATTTAACGTTATTGAAATTTTAATATCATGGTGTTCTACCTCGTTACTGACAATGATCTCAAGAATGTACGATTTCGTATTGTATGGATAATATGACAATTCTAGCTTCTAGTCCTAAAGCTCTATCATAAGTCAAAACGTATTGAGTGATCCAAATGAGTTCCAGTGCTATTCCGAATAAAGTTCAATATATTATACTGATGTGCCAATATTCTTGATTTATCAAACTTATATAATCCAAAATGTCTTTAAATGAACTCACAGTAATTCCAAAACAGATATTAAATCCAACAGCTTGAGCACTTTTTAATTCCAACAAATAATTGAAATAAGTAGATTAAATCCTCTCAAATGATCACAACTAAATCACTCCACTGAGACCGATGTTTATGAAAGGAATAACTAATTCTCAGTAAATCATCACTTTTATAAAATTGAGAGTTGAATATTCATGCTAGGTCAGTCTAACTTTGTCAACAAGGTCTGATACATTAACAGCTAGCCAATCAGGAATTCGGTCTTACATCATCACGTTTACTTCAATAAAAGTACGGCTCAATATCTTAAAACACATGGCCTCATCGTAAAGTATCAACCAACAATTATACAGAAAATTAGTATTTAACATGTTATGAATTAAATGACCCTTACAGTATATAGTCATGAAAATATACACACATTATACTGATATACATAAATAATATTTTTACATGTGAAACTTGGTGCGTATCATACTTAATGACACAGCTAAATGATGCAGTCTTAGCTTCTCCACAAATAATTCCGCAATGCAACGCATCTTTACACATAGATGCCGGAATCGGAGACAACAAAAAGATACCAAAACATCTGGTGCTTTCCTGTTCAGTCAACACCACACTACCTAATAGTAACAACCAGTCTTTCTGTGTTTCTGAAAACATCACAGTTTATTTCAACCAGTTCTTAAACTGATATTTTTATATTTCAAAGTAATTCAGTAAGTTTATTTTACATATAAACAACATATATATATATATATATATATGAAGTATGTTGCTATATATATATATATATATATATATATATATATATATATATATATATATATATATAAACATACACTAGTCGCTAAAACATGTATCTACACAATAAAAATAGTATGAAAAGAAACACAGACTAGTTGTTCGACTACAGATCAATATCTAGTTACTTCATCTCTAATTTGCAACCGAAAAGAGATATTACCTTTTCAACAGTTCTCCTATATTGCAGCGATAATTATTGCTAATTATTACATGAAAATTGATCAACAAGCACTAATATACCATGACGTAACATCTAATCACTATATACTTACCAAAACCTGGAAGAAAAAACTTTTCAACCTCGCTATCCCGCACACTTCTCCCTTGATTAGGAATGTACAGATACTGTGATATATCTTGTGAACATTTACACTTTTGCCAATTTTTTTTTGTATCACATCTCCATGGTCTATTGAGGTAAGCACGATACAACTAGCCAATTTAATACAATTTATATAATTTTAACAAATTCATTCAGTACTGACTTTCGACAATATTATGGAAAATTATTGCCTGTTCTGGCATTTCTTTTACTGTATCTATTTTCTTTTAAACAGTGCCATATAACAGATACTTTGAATAATTAAATACATGTTTGCATCTATTCAGTTGTTTAAAAAGCAAGTAATGTACTGGGTTGGTGCTGATTTGTGATGACAAATTGTATGGCGAAATTAGTCGCAATATACAGCACATATAGGAATTAATGGGAGGTAAATCTTACTGTATTTACAATCTACTGAATAGTCATTTGCAATTGTGTCCCTGGTTTGATTTTGAAAATTAAAGAGGACAAATTAAATGTACAATTTACATCGAAACTCGAACAATATCTCATCAAAATTATCAAAATGTGCCAACATATGCGACATAAATAAATTATTCAGTTAACCCAACTTTCAAATATAAAATAAAATACAAGCTAAAGAAACTAAAGGTGAAATTATTTCTAAAATGTCTATTTTTCCCATCGGAAATATGATGTGTCTTTCTTAATCAGTATAATCTGATGTGGGCTGACGATAATTGCGGGATTTACGTACATTACACAGATTTCTTTACTTTACCTACCACTTCAACTTTACTACCCCCCTTTCCAGTCTACCAACCCGCCCACGCCCCACCCCCACACCCCCTAGTCCGCACCTAGATAAGTTTAATTGTAACATTTGTTTTATTATTTGTAACTTGTGTTCATCAAAGATTGATGTAGCATAGATCAATTCATAAATGTTCCAGTGTATGTGGCCTTATTCAGCTTTAAAAATATGTATCACACCTTTTTTCACTAATCACTTAAGCACATCCAGGTGATGTTAGGATATTTGTTTTTATAGATTTGTATTTCTGTTTCAGATATTCAGTTAATTCAATGCCATCAGGATGTTCTTGACTCAGTTTAATAATAAAGTAGTAAAGCAATACACATACTAGCATTAGTCGTGTTATTTTGTTTTATTTGGTATCCCTTTCTAATTATTCTTGTTAGGGACCTAAACAAAGTCTCCGTAAAACTCACAGTACTGCGAACTACATGCAGAATAATCCTAAATTTTCTATCACAAGTCAAAAAGAACAGAGTGTTCCGAATGAATTCCCGGTTTTGAGTGTGCTGATCTACCATATCATTAACTGTGTTGGAGTGCCAACAGTCTTGAATGTATCAAAGAGTCATTGTTGAGCATGTCTTTCAATGAATTCATAATAATCCCAAAATGTTGTTTTAGTCCAGATCGTCATATGGGTACTTAGTAATTTCAATAAATTAGTTAAATAAATATTTCCTCTCTCAAATGAAATCTAAATACAACATTAAATACATCTGCAGACTGATATTAAAAGAATAACAATATTTGGTTCTAAGTTGTAATTTATCCCTGAAACATATTTCACAATTCATTCCCACTTGGTCATTTTTTACAATACATAAGAAAAGACTTTTAAACGTTGGCATGATTTGAAACAACAATATAACAACAATATAACATGAGCTTTAATTCAGTTCTTACAGACATTGCATAAAACAAAGTATGCATTACAACAACAATGATTAGCAAGACATCCAAACACATCATAATATATAAATGCAAATTGGACAAAAACACAACGCGTGACTAGAGATATGAGTAAGCAAATCATTTTAAAAGTCAGCGAGTAAAAGTAAATTTAGTATCTTGACAAATTGAAAAAATACAATTTAGGATTAAAAAAATTAAAATTATTGGTTAAATTAAAATTTAAAAAAATGCAGAAGCACCAAATTAGGCCTGAAAAGCATGCTGCGATACAGCTTACGTCTTACTTAAAAAGAAAGAAGCTAACAGTAGGGCTCTTGATTAGTACATAAGACAAGGACAGATAAACAACAAAAGCAAACACAAACATTAGTTATCGTCATGGTCGGAGGGGAGTGGGGAGGATTAATTACAGATATTACATTTACAGTCTTTACCATACCAGGATAGGATTAAAGATCTAAATGAATTAATGCACGATCGCTGTCTAAAGTTGTTTGGTAGCTCACTCCTTAGAGTGGCAGCTGCATATCTAAAATATTTGTTAGCCAAATGTTGAGGTTCTAATTCTTGAGACATCTAAAATATCTGAATATCTAAAATTATTTTATTGTGTTTCAAACATATTAAATCGTTCAGTATTTTGAAAGTCGTTTGATCCATGACCAGAAGTCTACAAACCTTTAGAGTTAAAGTTTATGATAGCTGCTTGAGGAATCATTATACAGAGATCTCAGAGCACGCTCTTGAAATTTTTCTAGTTTAATAGTGCTCAGGTCGCTGCAGAAATACCAGGCTAAGGGACATTAATTGAAATTGGAGAGGATAAATGCATATAAAATTGTTAGTTTGTTGAGTCAAGTTAGCTTATGACCAATGCCTTACAAGTATGTTGTCTTGAAGCTTTCCTACAGAGTTTTTTTCTGTTACATGTGAAGCGAATTGCACTTGATAGTCGATGTCAATTCCAAGCACTTTAACAATTTCTTCACAATTCATGCCAGGACTGCTTATGTTTAGTACAGACTTCAGGGTTGGTTTACATCCCCACTGACATATGTCTCAGTACTCAATATTCCATTCAGAAAAAATGCGCCACACTGCAAACAGTCATCATTAAGGTTAAGCTTTTAACTTGTACAAGGTTATTTATAGCTCTATCTAAATATAAAATATAAGGAATGGACCAAAAGTCAAACCCACAATAGATATACATAACACAAGTGTCTACATTTCAATGCATCATTTGCCATTTCGGTGATCAGTGGATTGGTAAAATATATTTCTTTTTCAGGGAGTTCTAATATAGCTCTCTTACTTGAAAAATATACGTCGTTGATTTATGTTGCAATAATAGGCTACCTCAAGACCACGGTGACATGTGTTTGTTCAATTAGTAAAATAAATTGTATCGGATAAATTAGCCCAGCTAAAACCTAAACAACCAACACTTAACGTTTTTGTTTTCTTTTCAGTTTGCATTCATGTAAGTTTCCAATTAAATTTTGTTTGCCTTTCTCTGTGTCTTTTTCACGTTTATATGTTTTCCAGATTGCGTTGTTGTCTCATTGTATAGGTTGTACTCATTGACGATCCTAATAAACCATTTTTATTGAATCGCAATAAAACATGCATACATACAAACAAAAGTATACATGAGTCTACATATCCTTGTGTTCTCAATTAAGTGACATACAGTCTAGCTGGTTTAAAATATTTGATCTTCAAGATAAAAACGCACATCAACAATCTTAAATGTGATGTTGAGGTACATATGTCAAGATTTAGACATTCACAAGAAAACGAGAACAACAACAAACAACAACTGCAAGGTAGTAAGTACTAATAGCAAGGAAGAAATGATATAAGACAGATATACAGATATACGCTTATCTAACGAGCAATGGAGAAAGTAGCCTTTCTATTAATTTATGTTAGTACACTTCCTGAAAAAGTGAACATGTTTATATTGTTATGAGGTAAGGTTTGGCTCAGTATACCCCATTTCTCGAAGCAGTTTGAAACAAAAATTGTTATTCTTTCCCATATAAATTTCTGAAAGATTGTATTTTTTATGATTTCAATTAGGCCTTGCTAATTCAAATTATCTGATGTTTTACATTCAGTATACACGCTAGGTGCTCAGCATTAAGAGGTTAGTGTGAGGACTGATCGGTCTGGTGTTAGGATAATGTGACTGGGTGGAACATCGTGCTACATGTCTGAGGCATGATGCCTCAGTGCTAGACATCACTAAAAACTGCCACACCGCAGACATCGTAGCAATATGACTGAAAAATTGTTAAATTTTTTAAAATCCAAATCACACAGACATTCAGTGTATATTTAGTAGCTAAAGTATAGGTTTTGCATGCTTCTGATTTGTTATGATATGCCATCAAGAATAATTTGACGATGTGACAAAATCATTGTAATTCGGTTTGTTTCATGAGATATTATGACTAATTTGACCAAGATTCATTAATATCGTTACATTACCAAAACATGTGTTGAATGGTTCGATCGTCTTAATTATGGAAATTATGTAGATTCTGGGTTATACGTATTTTGTTTAAATAGTCTCTTTTTCAGACAATATTCTGTGAAGTATATTTTACCAGAACTGTTGTATTTAGAGTCTCTAGTGCTTTTGAATACATTTCTGAAAATTGTTTCCATATCTCCGGGTTAGTAATATTAAAAGCTATTCCCATTTTGGCTTGATTTAGGCAACAAATTATTTGTATTATTTGCATAATACCTTTACACCATATTTTGTTCTCTCTAAAAGTATTCAGACATGGGTCAGTATTCCAGGGTGAAGTAGCTGAGCAAGGGTGAGCGTGAATCCTTTGGATTTAATACAATTGATAACACTTTTACAAAATGATTGATTTCCATGTTTAATAGTAAATTCTGGCTTGAAACCTTCAAAACGTACTAAAGTTGATCCTAAAAAATACAGCTTGTAAACTTCACTCATTTAATATACCAAGTTGTGTAAAGAAAGTTGGATCTGCAGCTCCAACAATCCCATTTTCCCACACCTCTATGTTTAATTATTCCGCCAATGAATGAAATTATGTGTTTTCGCAAACCTTAGTCCCAGCACGGAATATATATCTCTCTCCAAACGAGAGTTGTGGGGATTAGAATTTATCAATGAATCATTTTTGTATTCCTGTTTATTGTTAGTGCGACACCTGCGTGCAATGATCATGCTTTTTCACATTCTTCAAGTTTGCTGGCACCGTGAATATGCACACTACCACAGTACAAATTGACCATGGCCGACCATCTCTCATGGACAGGTCACGATGTGGATAGTCAGCTGAATACATCAACCATCGCTTATGACTAAAATAAAGTTGTATATGTTCCGTGAACATAAAAATGTGATATATATAATGTGTCCAGAATAATTTCATGCATGTTGCGTGAACAAAATAATTTCATATATGTTGTGCGAACCAGGGCAGTGTAGAGGATTGGTGGGCCCTAAGAAAAATTATATAATAGGTCCCTATCAATTACAATTGTAAGAGCGGTGGACCCCCCCCCCCCCGACCATTGTGGACCCTGGATTTGTGTCCTGGTTGTTCTACCCTGTCCGAGACCCTAATGCGAACAGATTAAATACATATATTTTATGCGAACAGAATAAACTCGTGTATGCTATGTGAACAGAATCATCTCATGTATGCTATGTGAACAGAATAATCTCATGTATGCTATGTGAACAGAATAATCTCATACTTATTATGTGTACAAAGTAATTTCATATTGTGAAGTAGGCAAAACTTAGATACCCTGTTGTAAAATCATGTCAATTCAGTAATCGCATGTGGACACCCTTATCAAGAATACATTTCAAATCCTTGCAGTATCAACACCAGTAGCAATATCTAGTACATGTGTAGGCCATTAGTAGAAACAATATCTAGTACTTGTGTAGGCCATTAGTGGAAGCAATATCGAGTGCGTGTGTAGGCCAGTAGTAGAAGCAATATCTAGTACATGGATAGGCCATTAGTAGAATCAATATCAAGTACACGAATAGGCCATTTCTAGAAACAATATTTAGTACATACGTATGCCATGAGTAGAAGGAATATTTAGTACATGGATTGGCCATTAATATCAATTGGTTAGTTTAAATGGTGTTCTAGATCAAATTTTGATGCATCTCAATCTCATTCTGTAGCTGGAAAGAGGAACGAATGATTTTGTTCATTCTGACAGACGATGCACCTTTCATTTGTTGTGCGTAAATAATAGTTCCAACCAAAGCTGAACTAGTATTGACGTTTAAAAGTAAGTTATACTTTTCTTACAAACTATAAATCAAAGAACAAGCGTCCTTCCGAATAGACAGCACATTTTACACAGACAAAATCGTTTTCAACACCGAATGTTCAATGTATCTGATGTTACATTGTTTGATGCCCTACCCGTACAGTTTACATAACCTTAAAGAGTCATTTTCACAGCTAAACATTACGCTGATATTCATATAAAAGAAGGTTTACTGGATGCCGAAATTCCCATATTTACTGTAATGTATTTGTGACCTGATAGTTGCAGTGTTTGATTTGGATCAGAACACTACAGAATATGCAAACAATTATCATTTTGACTCGGAATTGCATTGTATATTTACCGCACAAATCTGCCGTGGTTTGACAAACTTCAGTCAGTTTGGAGACCGGTTTATATCCACATTATTCTGTGAGGAGAGGTGAGTTTATTTACTGCTGTAAGTTAATAGTTAAACCATCTTGTATATAGGGTGGCTTCTATGATACAGATATACCGCCTCCCTCAACCCCCACCTCACACAAGCCATACCCATAGTTTTACTTGTTATTGCTTTTTTCTTGTGGTTTTAGCCATTTTTCCTGTTATAACAAACCCCAGTGGGGGCAAATTAGCCACACTAAAGCAGACGAGACCATTCGAAAAATGGCGGCCAAAAATGTTCCTTGAAAACAAAAGAATTCCAGAAGGCGAGGTTAAAAAGTTTTCTCACGATCGCAGCCAATCAGTAAAGAAAAGTTGTCCCGCTATAGCAGCCAATCAATAAAGAAAAGACTGCGCAATAATTTCATGGCTTATTTGGACCAATCAGAATCACATAAAATGATATTTTAACGTATGGTAATATCAAATATATGAAACTGGACATACTATAGGGAAACTATAATACTATGTGATAAACATATTTACCCAACTTGTATAAATCTGAAAACTGGTGCCCCTTCCTGAACAGATCTCGCGGGTTGTTTCTCCTTCAGTTTTCGACGATTAAGGGGACACAATTCATTTGTATGCCTTGACAATATGTATTTCTCATGTCACAATTTATATAATTTAATGTTAAAATATCAACTGTGTGAAATATCTTTTTAAAATATATCAACACGTTTGCTTTGTAAAACATGCGCAAAAACAAATAATATTTGTAAAAAGACAATTATGAAAAGTATAACATTTGTTTTTGTTTGTCCATAGTTAATCGAATTATCTTATACTTCATGTTCGTCCTAATCTTACTTCCCATCGCATATCCAGACTTCAGGACCAGAATTCTTATACAAATAAAATGCTTTGGCAATCTGTGAATGCATACCAGGCGAAAATTTAACCGTAATTGACAATTTTGGATATCTGACTTTTGGTCCATTAGTGGTGACCCAAGAGAAGATAGTCTAGATTAATACAGAACTGAAAAGAACCAAATGGACGGGCATATGGTATCACAACATCAGCGAGGGTAAACGATTGGATAACAAGTTTCACGAATGAGAAAGAAATTAGCTTTCATAATTTTCCTTATGTGTAATGTTGAATAAAACGGGTTTAAAATGCTGTTAGGTTGACGGAACCGATGCATAATTTTATTGTACGGACAGGACATATCTCGTAATAAATATGGTATCACTTTGAAACTTCTTGATTTATTCAAAGCAGCATTGCACAGGAGGCGTGCATACTGTGTAGTAGTTCCATTCTGTGTCGTAGGGACAATACGGAAGATAACACATTAATAATAAAAGTATACGAACGAGAAAAATACACAATATTGTTACCAGGGGTCATGTTTACGGTTTTTCATTTTTATCAGTGACTCCCAGAAATGATCAAACAAGGTTTGCCATCTTCAAATATATACTGCGCATGAAGAAAGTGTTTAAACTATATGAGATCCTTATTGTTTTTAAGAGCTTTCTAAATTGTTTTGACATAACAAAGTCAAGCACAATATGTGTGTGTGTGTGTGTGTGTGTGTGTGTGTGTGTGTGTGTGTGTGTGTGTGTGATTTGGAATTTTTTAAAAAGATTTTCAGCCATATCACTACGATGTCTGCAGTGTGACAGTTTATAGTGATGTATAGCACTGGGGGATCATGCCGGAGACATGCAGCGTGATGTCTCATCCAGTCACATTATCCTGACGCCAGGCCAACCAGTCCTACCACTAACCTCTTAATGCTGAGCGTCAAGCGAGGCAGCTGCTAGTACCATTTTTATAATCATATAATCATATAACCGTGCACTATTTTCATGCCCTTGTATCCTATAACTTGACCATACTTGCTGGATGATTGTACTTAGAATAATAAAGAAACCTATATAGTCTGCACTAAATAAATCAGTGATCTCGGTCATGGTAAGCGTAATAAGACACTGATGGATTCTGCACATGAAGTTTAGTTCACGACCGCATGCATCCTTGACCAAACGTCCAGGTGATTTAGATCTGTTGGTGAATAATCTCCAGATTCAACTATGCCTTGTTAGTATCTACACAGCGATTATTACAAATGTGGGCGGGTGTTTATTGTGCCTTTTACGGTACCCTTCTTACAATTAACCACCATTCTTTGCAGTACACTCAACACCTCTACAATCTTCACTGTTGCATAAAACCCAAATTTAAAAAAAATAATACATTGCCGTAAGTTGTACTCATTTGTTTAGTAATGACGGAGGCATGCTAGATTGAAAGAAAAAAACATCGTCATTTATCATAATTCTGCTCCTATAACACTATAATAAAGTCATCAATTCATGGTACTATACTAAATATAGCTCCCGATAAAGTCGCTGTAAACCTGGAAAAATTTGGATTCTCTCTGCAAGACGCCAAGTTTTATAGGTCTAGCAGTTTATATATTAACTTTATCACACCTGCCTGAAATGGCCGTAATATATGCTCCTTATCTAACAATCCTGGAATGGGTCAACCGTCAGTGAAAAGGCACGTTTCGTTCATTATCTGTAGAAGATAGACTTTTCTTATACGTTTGATTATTTGTGACAGGTTAAGGACTGTTTTCAAACAGCTTATTCAAGAATTGTCTGGCGACTTGTTGAACGTAGAAACAAATTCTTTGCCATGAAAATTCAGGTAAATTAATTCAAAAGTAAGTAAGAATGTTAATGTGAATTGAATTGAATTGAATTCTAGTCAGTAAGAATGGTTGTCTTCAATTGGAACATGCTTGGTACTATATTTTTTGATTTATGAAATTTTGTGGAATGCCATATGATTCTGCCAAATTGCTTCAGAAGCCGGTTGTGGATATTGTAGATACTCATGCAACCGCAGAGCCACGTTTCTACGAACCATTGTTGTTGTGGTTGTATTTCTGTTGCTGTATATCGATCATCGCCGTGACGTCAGTAGGAATGATCACATGGGGTGTTTCCTAGCCTGTTTGGCAGATATAAGCTTACTCCATAATTGACGACTAACTGTGATGTTGTCGAAAGAAATATATCTCCTTTTATCATTCAGTCTGACCCAGATTGCATACTTTGGATTACAATTGATAAAACTGGTTCTTAAACTGACGATGACGTCTATTTTGGAGTCGTCTAGGTTCCTCAATCAGATTCAAGGTTTTATACGTCTGGATCCTAAACTGCTGTCACGTGTACTTCGAATAAACACGTGTTATTAAAGGGAGAATGTAATGCCAGAACTCATGACATCAATAATTAGTTGTAAAAGACGGGTTCTTTGATGTCGAGTGCCTTACGTTTTGTTTCAATGAAATCAAGAAATTTCTCGACGGGTTTACATTGCCTCAGAAACAAGCTACACCAGATAGGAAATTAATTCCACCGTGAAAATACTGATATGCATATGTAAATATAATAATCTTATTATGTTAAATGGAATATGTGATGACAGTACGAGTATTGGCTCTACAACTTTCCGAAATACATATGTTATTGACTATTTTGTTGTTTCTAGTAACGCACTGAAACGTTAGTTTTAGCTTCCACCACAAAAATGAGCAAATTGTACCTGTTGACAAAAAATATATTATGACAAAATACGAGAGTGCAGGAAAATAAAACGAAGCATTTTATTAAAAACTATTGACACTTGTAAACTAGAAGAGGTAGTAAAGATGACCCGGGATGGACATAATAGTTTATAATCCGTATATCAGAAAGACACGAACAGTCTATACACATCAATCCCATCATTATTTAATGACAATGCTTTAGACTGTTTTGTAAATAATAACAATTTAATTTGTAAAAAGAACGATGATTTGAAACTAAATCCAAGGGGCCTGCAGAAAATATCACCATACGTGAACTATATGGAAGAATAGCCAAAAAATGACGTCAGACAGGAAATCTTTGATAATCCCTTTTGTTTCTACTCTAGGAAGTATCTTCATGTACAAACATTTGTATTATGGAAATTGTTAGCGCCAGTTGCTATGAGGTACTGCAGCGTGTAGAGTATATTGTCTGATCAACGTAACTGAGAATGGAGCGATCACTTGCATAGGTTTAAGAGGGTATTTGCGATTTTAAAATAGAACACTATAGCTGTATTAATTATTGTCGAAATGTATTATGCTGAAGACTGTGTTAATGAAATGTTTTCGACCGAAATTACCTTATATCATTTTCAGCATGTAGTTTGCTTTGGTACACCTTGATTTGGTAAAGTTCGTTTGCACCAGATTTAGGATTTGCCTAATCAAAATCCAAGAGCATTATATATATTTGACTTCGATTAACATTCAGCCATGTTCCTCAATCTCAAAGAAGAGGTTCTATCTATAAAAC